>SDVU01000023.1:0-28104 GCA_016256075.1 Dictyocoela muelleri | reverse complement strand
CCAACGACTGTTTTTGCACAAGAAGTCAATAAACTTAAAGAAGGTTTGATTAAGCCTAAAGAACAAGTTTTTCTTGAGCCTTTTGAAAAAGATCACGCTATGGTAATTGGCGTTTTTAAACCACAGAAGAGTAATAAATAAGTTTTTTTAAAAAATTAACTTTTAAGGTTTTTTAAAAAATTAACTTTTAGGTTTTTAAAAAATAAACTTTTAGGTTTTTTGTTTTTATGGAATTGTATTTTTTAAAAATGATGATTTAAAAATCATTGTAATAAAAAAATTAAAAGTTATGATTCGTTTAAAAATACTTTAATTATTTCTAAATTTAGAAAAGTTTATTATAAACAAAAAAATCTTCTTTAAATGTTAAAATTTTAATGGCCGAGAAATCTTCAATATCTTAATTTAAAACTTTTTTAAAAAAATAAAAAACCTAGTTGTGTAGGGTGGACTAATTTAACCGACTCTTTTAATTTGTTAATAAATAGAAAACTAAGTCCGCTATTAAGTTGAAACGTGGTCTATTTAAAACAAGATGATTTTCATTGCAATATGTTTAGAGTTTTTGAAATATATCTTTCAAATTAAAGCCACAATTTTTAACAATATATAGCCCTTTTATATTTTTTTTTTCAACGAGTTTCATTTATTTTCTGGTAAGAGCACAGTTATTTCATGTTAGATGTTGTTTTTAATGGCTTGTCCTAAACTCGCCAACGTTTTAAATATCATTAACTCGCCAAAAAAATTACTACACTACAAATGGAATACAATAATCCTAGAGCGCCAATTCGCATATAAGCGAATTGCCGCCTTTTTTGCCGAAATGAAATCAGGCGTCAATTCGGCAAAAAAACAAATTTAGATACTCTCAATGAATCTAAAATTTTTAAAGGTCAGCGCAATAAAGAAATGATCCTATGTGAGGATTATATTTATAATTTTGACAAAAAAATTAAAAATGAAAATAAAAGAAGGAGATGTGTAGTGAGAACGTGTATGGAATTTTTAAAAAATATATTGATAACACAATAGTTAAAATGAAATTTCATAATCACGGTGTAGACCTTCAAAAGGTTGAAAAATTAAAAATAAAAAACAAAATCTGATTTTATTTAGAAATAATAACAAAAATTGAAGAATGCAGTAAATGATGTCAATGATATCAATTTCGGACAATTACAAAAAGAAAAATCTATAAGAGATATGATTACAAAGGGAATAAATAAAAATATCGGAAAAAATGCCCCCAGAAATTTGGTCTCGGGACCAAATTTCGGAAAAAATGTCCCAAATGTTTTTTTTTAAAAACCGAAATTTGGTCCCAGAAATACTAAAATAATTTTTTGTTAAACCTATTAAAATTATTTAATAAATGACCACAATCATTATTATAGTATTTGAATTATTTAAGTAATAGATTTAATTTACGAAATTCCAAGAGTTTTACTTGTTTAACCAATTAAAAATATCTGGTATGCTATAATTATATTCATTTTTGACAAAAATCTCTAAATTTTCTTTTTTTTAAGATTTTTGCTTTGACAATTCTATAATAAAAGTTAAGATATCTCGCGATATTAGCCATTTTTTTCAGTTTCCTGTCGAAGAGTATCAATAAATCTTCCGATATTTAGATTGCGTTTTATTAAATAGACTATTAAATCCTCTATGTCACCCTTCTAAAGAATTAATCGTAGTAAGCACATTTTGAGATAACCTAGTAAATACATTCCATGATTCTTGGGAGTAAATTGGTAACTGCGTCGTGTTACCAAAAAAAAATCTTCATAATAAATTACAAACTGAGAAATTCACTTTTTTTTATTCAACATTGCTATGATCATAGTTATGTATTGATATGCTTCGGTCATTCCTTCTACCTTTAAATATGGCAAATTAAGAAAAAGCTTAAAAATATTCCTAATCTTCGGATTATTCTTAAAATCAATAGCAAACCCCAATTTTTGTATTTTACTCTATATACACTGACCGTAATGAAATAAACATCTATATGAAAAAATATTTATATTAAGGACACATACCGAGTTCATAAAAGCCTTTTCAAAATCGGTTGTCACAACGTCTGGGCACGATATATCAAGTCTTTTCAAATAAGAAAAAACATTCATATATACATGTTCTGTCTTTTCTTAAAGCAATATGAAAATGAATTAAATCAACTTTCCAAAGGAATACCCCTGTATAGTTAATAATTGGTAACTGTAAAGCGAATGACATGAAAGTATCATCAATTACAACAATTTTAAGGGTTTTTATAAAGCCTCGAAATTCATCAGAAAAAAATATTATATATCTTTTAGCTGATGAAATACCAGAATCAAACTGTAGATTTTTTTCCACAAAAAGTTTATTGTAAAGATATGGGTACATCATACTCATGGTTGAGAAGATAACTATTCATTTTATTTCGAATTCTTGTTGTATAATCCTTTAAATTAGCAAAATGAGTCATTTTAGATAGATGTTGTGTAATTAAAGATGAAGTATCGGATGTAAAAATTGAAACGAATTTATCGTCAGACTCTTTGCATCTTACCATGATTTTTTTGAGACATAATAGCCTTATTTATACCCTCATTTGTATTACATATATGTTCCCGAGTTTTATCGGGGTAAACAATACCTTCTAAAAGCGTGATAAATTCGGGGCAGAGTCTGTGTTTACAGTTCCATCTAATTTCAGCGTTGACTTTTTTATTATTTATATATAAAAACCATTAAAAAGGATTATATCTTTAGCTTTCTGGGTCTTATAAAATTCCATGGGGTAAAATTTAATATTAATTTTTTTGGCCCAAATTTCGGTTTTTTAAAAAAAAAAACATTTCAAACCTTTTTCCGAAAATTGGTCCAGGGACTAAATTTCGGTTTACGCAATTTCGACAATTACAAAAAAAAATTTATAAGAGATATGATTAGAAAGAGAAAAAATAAAAATATCGGAATAATAGTATCATCAACCGATGATATTCTAGAATCCTTAAAGTTTTTTTAAGGGGGAAGATTTTTAAGAGATGATACTAGAATTGATAATACTAATCGAATAGTTATATTTTTTTAGAATATAAAAACGTTAGCAAAATTTATTGTATTTTGTCTTATCGATATAACTTTTAAAGTAGTTCCACATGGTTTTTATCAACTTTTAGCTATTCGAGGTTTAATTCTTAACAAATTCTTTCTTAAAGTTTATATTATATTAAGAAATAAAAATCTATTACATACCGGCCAGCAATATAAAAATATTCAGAATTACTTAATTTAAATCCTCAAAACATTATTTCTGATTTTGAAAAATCTTTATATAATCTAGTAAATTTAGTATATAAAAAATCAGGCCATTCCGGTCGCTATTTTCATTTTGTGCAATCTTTATGGATAAGACTTCAGAATATGGGTTATCTGAAACATACAAGAATATTTAAAATTTAATTTTTTTTAAAAAAAATATGCATACTTGCATTTGTTCCCGAAAACAAAGTAAAAGAATATTATAATTTTTTGAAACATAAATATGAACATCTGAATATAATATGTAAGGATTTTCTGATTTATTTTAAAAAGGTCTGTTTAGGAAATGCAGAAAATATTGATGAAGATAATTCACCATACCCCATAAAATTTTGAAATGTTTATGAAAGAGTAATAAATAATATTCCACGAACTATAAATTGCTTTTAGACTTTACACAGAGGTTTTAATAAAAATGCAGAAATATGCCATAATAATATAGCTAAGCTTATTGATTGCATGCATAAAAAAATTCCGATAAATTTAATATTGAACAAAGAAAAAAAGAAAAGTTCTGAATTAACAAAGTCCAGTTAAAAAAAAGAACGTAAACTTTTTATTTTAGTAGAGAATTCCGATTTCTTATCATGGGAAGATTATCTCGGTTTAATTTTACAAAATAGCAATTTTCATTTAATTAAATTGGGTTTTCAGATACTTGATATACCTTTTTTATTTTTAATTAATTATTATTAATATTTTAATTTAAAATTGTCAATTCGCCTATAGGCGAATTGACGCCAGATTTCATTTCGGCGAAAAAGGCTTCGTTCGCCTATAGGCGAATTGACGCTTAGCCGTCCTAAACTCGCTAATATTTTAAAAATCCTTGAATCGCAAAAAAATAGTACACTACAAATGGAATACAAAAATTTTGATTCTAACCTTCCTTTAATACCCCTCTCTAAAAAAATCGTAAACTAGGTGAGGTAATTCGCGAAGGTGTAGTCACCACGCAAGTATTTTGTAAAAAGAGATTTTGAAAATACGTTTATTGAAGCTTGTTGTTCACCATTATATCGATGGTAAATGTTTCTGTAGTTTCTCGTTTTCATGCTGTTGAGGTGTGCACATTTTATTGTATTTATAGTTTTAGAATTGAATAAAATTATCAAATTAAATTTGTCAAATTTCAATCATGAAATTCGATCGTTCAAAGTAATCTGTTTTACAAAAAATACAACCACCGAGTCTATAACAACTTCAATTTGTAGAAAACTCTCTGTTTCTACATCCTCCCCTCGATTTATTGGTTTCACATTTTTAATTGATACCCTAATTTAATTATTACCTTTATAAATTGTTATACTATTTCCACCTTTCTTAATATCAACTACTTTGTATGGTCATAAATACTTTTTGATTACCTTATCCTGAGAAAAATTTCGAATGTTTACATAATCTCTTTCCTTTTGTTTTATATTTATTTGTTTATCATTTGATTTTTTAATATTCATTTTCTGAGTCGCTTCAATTTCACTCTTCAATAACTCATGATTTATTTTAATTTCAGTCACCTTGTTTCTGAATATACTTGAACAATGATAAATTTCGAACAGAGAGTATCCAGTATTTCGGTTGTTTAGTAAATTCAGGCGTATCCAAATATTATTTTTCATCTTATCAATGCTTTGTTGTCTGGAGAGTCTCAAGCATAATCATATTTCAAGATTTATTCTCTCTACAATGGAATTGCATGTGGATTATATGGCGTTGTCATGATATGTTGAATCCCTAGAGTTGTAAGTTGTTTTTTGAATTTTGAGGATACAAATTGTCTTCCTTGGTCTGTTAATATCTTCTTCGGCTTCTTTATCTTCGTAAGTATTTTATTCAATGCCGTGCAAATTGAATTGCTCGAAGCATCCCATAATACCTCAATCTCGGTATACCTGCTATAAATATCGACAAAAGTACAGATGTAGAATTCGGAATTTTTTGATGTTTTAAAGTGTATAGGGTTTTTGGAACCTTTTAGGTCGATCCCTAACATTTCTAACTTCCTGAGGAATCAATATAGTTTAGTTTGTCCATACTGTTTTATCGATACTTTCTCCTGATTACACTCCTGGCAATTTTGGCAAACGTTTTTGATAATTTTCTTTATTCCGGGAATTTTGGCATTCTTTTTAAGGTTTCGATCATTTTCGTTTCTCCTGGGTGTATCATTTCGTAGTGAAGTTGTTTTAGAATCTTTTCTTTTTTATGATCATTGGTCTTGGTGAAATTAGGTAATATAAGTAAAGGGTATGTGTGTTTATTTGAGGTAGTTTTTGCTGCTGCACATGATGGATTGTGATTTAAATGACGTGAAAAAAAGTCAGCAATATTGTTTTCTAACTCATTGATATGTTTGATTTCGTAGTCGTATTTTTCTAGCAGAAGTTTCCAACGGTTTATTCTGTTTGATACAGAACCATCATATGTCAGATTTTTATTGTCACAGTGGATTATTATTTTTGAATTAAATAGGATGAGTCTGAAGTGATCAATTGTTTTTATGATGGCTTTTGCTTCTTTCTCTACAATCGAATAATTTCGTTCGGATTTATTCAATAAATAACTATAGTATCCTATTACGTTTTTTGTTTGTGTCACCACTCCACCTATGCTGATTTCACTGGCGTCTGTGTAAACATGAAATGATTTGTTGAAATTTGGATGAGCAAGTAAAGGTATTTTCTCAATTTGGTTAATTATTTCCTTGATAAGGTTTTCATCTTCAATTGACCATTAGAATTCTTTATTGTTTTTTTTCCTATTTTCTGGTTTAGTGGGCGAACTCTTAATGATAGATTTGGTATATACGGTCGAAGCCAATTAAATAAACCCAATTCTTTTGTAAATCACGCTTATTTTTAGGTTTTTTAATTTTAAATTTATGTAAATTACTAATGTCTGATTGTATTCCCTCTGCTGATATGACGTGTCCTAGAAAGTTTATTTTTTGTTTTGCAAATTGCTTTTATTGAAGTTAATTGAAATGTTGTGACTTTTAAATCTTTCAAATATCGTTTTTAAGTATTTTAAATGATCTTCGAATGTTTTAGAAAAAATTAGGATATCGTCCAGATACACATAAACATAGTTGAGAGTTTCTAAAATTATTTCCATATTTTCTTGAAATGTACGAGGTGCATTACACAAACCTAAAGGCATACGTTTAAAAACAAAACATTGATTTAGTATTCTAAATCCAGTTTTTGGTATATCTTCTTCTGCCATTTTTATTTGGTAATACCCCTTGTTGAGATCAATTTTTGAAAAATAATAGATTCAGACATATTTGATAGTATTTCGGTTAACAATGGCATTAAATGTGTAGTTTTTATAGTGATTTTATTCAGGGCGCGGTAATCAACAATTAATCTCAATCGACCATTGGATTTTTGCAAGACGAAAGCAGGTGATATATAGTTTTAATGCTTTCTGATAATCATGTCTTTACTTATAAGGTCATTTATGTGATTCTGAACATCATTTTTTATTTTCACAGGAACAGGGTATTCCCTTACTTTATTTCTGAGTGTTTCATTTAATACTATTGAATGTTTGATTATGTCGATCTCATTTACTTCCGGGTTTTTGTCTTTAGCGTTTTTTACAATGTCATCAAGTTGATTTTCCTGTTCCTTCAGTAACAAAATCTTCGTATTGTCTGCAAGTCGATTATCTGGGCTATATGTAAAGGTGTTTTCTGATTTCATTTTATTTCATAGTCTCGCCCGTCAATAATTATTATTTGTTTACCGATGTCGATATTTGCTTTATTCTTACAAAGGAATTTCGGTACTGAGTCCCCTAAATGACCACAAAATTAGACCCCAAAAAGGCAATCAAAAAATGATAAAGAATGTGTTTTTGAATTGATCTCGACGTGATATTAGCAGAAATCGAGTCTTTAAAATTTTTTTGTATTAAAAAATTTTTAAAGACTCGATTTCCGCTAATATCACGTCGAGATAATTTCAAATACACGTTCTTTATCATTTTTGATTGCCTTTTTGGGGTCTAATTCTGGCTCCGTTAAGGTAAAAAATGGTTTGGTCGACATAACTATTTTTAATTTTTATATTCAAGTAAAAGCCTATAAAAAATATAAATAAAATGATACATAATGAAATTATGATATTAATATTAATAAAATACGCTAAATATCATTTCTACAATGATATGATATCACATGGAATTTTTAAGGTCTAAAAATCTGTTAAAAAAAACTTAAAAAAATGGTATTTTAATGATTTTTTATAGTTATTTACTCTAATGAATCCAATAGGGTAATCAAAAAAAGAAAAAAATTGTTTTTAGTAAGATAATGTCGTGATAATAGCAGCAATTCAGATTTTAAGAATAAAAAATATTTATTTTGTTATTAAAAAGCCTTTTCCTAAAATGGAAATATAAATAAGTTTCTTCCTTAAAGACTCGATACCCACTAATATCTCGTCGAGATCATTTAAAAAACACGTTATTTATCATTTTTTGATTGCCTTTTTGGGGTCTAATTCTGGGTCATTTGGGGGACTCAGTACCAGAAATTCATACTAAAATTATTGTTGGTGCATTCTTTAGTAGAATTAAAAAATTGGACTTATATTCATTACTTTTGTCATTGAATAGTTTGAATTTAATGTTCGCCTCATGTGTGATGTTTTCCGACATTCCGTTCGCTAATTCAATTGTCTTTTCATTTTCAAGTTTGTTGGTTGTAATTGCCAGTTGATTGCATATGTTTTCAGGTATGCAATTTTCAGATGAGCCCGTGTCAATTAATGCGTTATAGGTCTGCCCTTCAATGTTCATGTCCACTATAATATTTCTTATCTTCGGGGCTGATTCCTTGACAACAAATGTTTTCTCCTTTGAATTCTTAATTTTATTTTCTCTTTTTAATGCTCTGCACTCCTCGTTATTGTGAGTACTTGTTTTATGGTATGAACAAAATTTTTGTGGCTGTTTTTCATGGTGTTTATTTCTTTTATGCGTGTATTTTGTATTTTTTATCGAATACTCATGATCAGGGATTTTATGTCTTTCTAAGGTGCATGACAGTGATAAATTTTTGATTATAATGTTTTAAATAGCGAAAATCTTGTTTAAAAGGCTGTTAAGATTCCTTATTGGGTATTTAGTCATTTCTAGTTTGGTCTCAATATCCATGTTACTTAGGATTTTTTTTAATTTTCTCTTCAACCATTTTATGGGCCTAGTCTAGACATATTCATAAACGTTAGGAAGCATTTTTTATTTCATTATAATATGCGTGTATTGTATAAAAGTTTATTTGTCCGTGGTTGCTAATTTGTTATGGTAAATAAACGAGGTTTGATAATTGTATTTCATCTTCAGTATTTTGGTTAAAATTTATTGTGCAGAAGATGATTCACCAATTAATATGTGTATGGTCACATCAACTATTTGTTTTAAAACATCAAATTGTAATCCAGGTGTCCAGTTGCAGATTTTTGCAGTTTCTCTGAATACATCTACCCAGTGACAGACATCTTGGTCTGATATTGATTTCAAGAGGTTTATTTTGTGTGTGACTCTTAATCCTAATACTGCGCTTGTAATATCAAATGTTATGGTTCCAAAGTTATCGTCCACTCTAAATGTATTTGTTAGGTTTATCTGTTATTTCTTTATTTCATTCAACAGTACTCTCGGGTTTTTACTCTTTGGGCTCAAAATGAGGTAACCCACGGATGTGTAGTCACCACGCAAGTATTTTTTAAAAAGAGATTTTGAAAATACGTTTATTGAAGCTTGTTGTTGTCCATTATATGGATATTGAATGTTTATGTGGTTTATCGTTGTCATGCTGTTGGGGTGTGCACATTTAATTGTATTTATAGTTTTATAATTGATTAAAATTATCAAATTAAAATATGTCTAATTTCAATCATGAAATTCGATCGTTCCAAGTAATCTATTTTACAAAAAATTCCACCACCGAGTCTAGAAAAACTTCATTGTGTAGAAGCACTCTCTGTTTCTACAAAGCTATTAAGTTTGGACTTTATATCAATGAAAATTCAAATTTATTCTTCCTGAAAATCAAAATTATATTTTCTAAAATCCAATACTACCCCCTGAAAATACAATTTCACTCGAGTAGGGCGTAGACCTTTCAGTGGAAATCACGGTTATAATTCGTTTTATGGGGTTTGTTATTTTATTATGAAAATTGCTTTGTCATTTTTCTGAATTTTTTTATCTACCCCCTCTTTTTCATAAACAAATATTTTTACTTTAATGCAATTTATAATCATTATTTTTAACCGTTTATGCTTGTTTTTATTATAATGAGGCCTTTTCTGTTTTAATCATATAAAAATTGCTGATTAAACAATATATCACATATAACCATATGTTTATCGTAACTTGGGTTGTTAAATACACTTTTCCATAGTAAAATTGTCTTTTTTTTTACAACTTGGAAATTAAAAAAGACGATATTTATTTTTTAAACATCTTTTGTCAGCTTAAAAAACCCACTTAATAAAACGCGTGTTTTATTTAACTGTATGATATTAAATTCAACAACTACTTATGAACTTTTTTCAATCGATGTAAAAAATTTTTCTTACAAATTATTTTTTCTATTTTTTTGTGGATAAAAATATAAGAAAATACTCAGTTCAAGAACAATAAAATTTTGACCTTTTTATTTTTCTTTATAATTTTAAAATTTTTTATTTTTATTTCTTTTTATATTTTTCATAAACTAGAAAAATTTTTTGTTCTTGGCTTGCGCCCAAAATTATAAAATAATGTATTTTTTTGCTTTTAATATTTTAAAAAAGTAGCTCACATCCCCGATTAGCAGTAAAAATTTTCCGGTTCTTGGAGAAAATATTTTTTTTATTAAATTTTGAACGAACAATGAGGAATGGTTCAGTGCAAAAAGTCGTATCGTAAAAACATCTCTATCATTTGAAAAGTATTTCCTTTTTAGAAAAGAGTTAAAATGATATTAAAACATATAATATATGTTTTTAAAAAAACTTCTATAGTCAGTATTGGAACATTGCAATTTCGAAAATGGAATAGTTTGACGCTCTTATTTTTATTATGAATATTTATATGTGAAAATTTTACACCGATGAAATTTAATGAGTAAACGTCCGAATATTTAGAAAAATTTCATTAAAAAAACAAATGCTAAGTTTGCTAAGGAAGAGGTTAACATTTCAAATAACGGAAGCAATCATCATTAGATGAACTTATCAGACAAAAACAAGAAAAATATAAGATAATACAACGAATCCTAGTTATTTTATGGTTTTAAAAATAAAACTCCAGAATCTTCTCTCCTCTATGTATAATATGTATTATATATAAATAACATGCTGACAAAATCCATAGCCGCCAACCCGAAGAGTTGTCTCCTACCGTGGTCTGTAACCTTTAGTTCTTAATTTTCAAATAATACAGCACTTTATAAGCTAACTAAAAACCAAGCTGTGCACACGATCTTCGTTTAATCAATGACTCAGCAGGATACGGGTAATTTGGCTTATCAAGATTTTTTTATTTTTCTTTATTTTTTGCCGAGATGCGTCGCAACACTCGTCTTCACACTTAAGACAGTACCTTCTGCTTCGTTTTTATATTAGAACAAGTCTTAATAAGCTATACCTCACAGGAACAACTGTGTATTATACTAAAATTATATATTTAGGGCTCAAATTATCATTTACTCATTATTTATTAAAGAGTGACGTCTGCGGGATTCGAACCACGATACTTAACTTCACATTCATGAGTAATAATTACTAAGCTATTTAGCCCGTATAATATGTGGTAAATACCATTTAGACAATTGTTTCTCAAAACGATTCTTACGGACATCTTGGGGTCTCTCAGATACTTTATAAGATATCCATGTGATTTTTGGAGGTTAGATGTCCATAGGTAGCTTTTGTGGGTCTCTGTGTTTTTTTTGATATCACATTTATATCTTGAATCAATAATTTTCCTCTGCAAAATATTAAATCAAATTATATGACACCCTTACATAAATTTATTTTCTTTCAATTTATAATTCTATGATATAATCAAAAATTTTTATTCTAAATAAAAATACTAATTTTTGTGGTTTCAGTAATTTCACAATTTATTCAGAAAATTGCACTTCGATTTTCTATGCTAAAAATATTTTTAGAACAGTAAAACAATTCAAACTCTACAGAATTAGAAGAAAAATAAATAATGTTTGCAAAATGTGTCAAAATAGAACGGAAAAAATATGTCTCCTCAAGGGTTGTTACCCCTCTTTATAAGAAAATAGTCGTATTTATATAAAACGCGTTTTTTATCAGAAATATACGTAAAATTGCGAGATATTTAGTCATAATCAATAATTTTTATGGTCGAATATACGAGTTTTGGTAGAATAATTATAATTATAACTGAAGATTTCTTGTATTTTACGTCTTTTTTGATAACTATTTAATTTTCTCTTATGTATGACGATTTGATATTTTTTTAGGGGGGGTATTTTAAACGTGGATAAGACTCAAAAAGACTATATAAATCATATTTCAATTTTTAATATGTCATTATATTACAGAATATTTCATAAACAAACGTGCTAAATACCAAAAACAAACGGAATATATCCCAAAAACAAACGGACTAATCCCAAAAACAACCAGAATAAATCCCAAAAACAAACTGACCTAATCCCAAAAACAACCGGACTAAATCTCAAAAACAACCGGACTAATTTTCATTAATAAACGAATTAAATTTTAAAAATAAACGGATTGATTTATATTTTAAAAAAACATTATTTTGACTTAATAATTAAACAACCTCCAAAATGACAAATTCAAAACCTAGAAAAAAAAATTTCTGTTAATGAAGAAAAATTTAATGTTATAAAAAAAATTTATTAAACAAAACAATATATTGAATTGATGGAAATAACAAGAATTGGTAAAAGTGCTTTACTTGATGCAATACATCGCATCGAAACGTATGATGATGAAAACCCTACATTTGATAAACTTTATAAAAAAGTAGGTAGAAAAACAAGTGATAAACAAGCGCTTCATGCAGAGATAAAATCTATAATTCGAGATGATAACTCTTTGATTCAAAAGGGTTGTAGATATTTTCTAACAAATAACATGATTTCTATCTCTCAACTTTGCAGAGAATTTAAAAAGGCGGGATTAACAAGAAAACGGCTAAAAATAAGACCAACAGCCGTATTAAATGATGCAAATATCAATTCAAGAAAAAATTTTGTTCCAAAATTATAAGTTTTCAGTCTATACGTATTTTATTTTTAGCCGAATCTGGGTTTAATCTCCATACTTCGACCAAATATAGATATTCATTAGTAAATGAAGATGCTACTATATAGAACCATGCTTCGCTGAAAAAATATCTCTCTCTGTCAAATTATTTCTCGAAATGCTATTGAACATTTTAAATTAATTGATGGTGCCTATAATCGTGAAATGTTTTATCTATTTTTAAATGTTGTTTTGAAAAAGGAATATTTAGAAACAATTCAATTTTGATAATGATAATGTTGCATTTCACAAAGGAGCCGAATAAAAATTTTTATGGAATAAAGGAGTGTTACTGTGATATTTCCACCTCCATATTCACCCGATATAAATCCAATTGAGAATGAATTTTATCTATAAAAATGAGGCTTGACTGCATAAGACCAAGAGCAATATCTAGAGAAAATGAAAGAAAATAAAGTATGATAATTAATAATTTCGATAATTGTCTAAATTATTATAATAAATTTTTGGAATTGATCGTTTTGATAAATCGTAGGCAAGATGAATAAATTTTATTAATAATTTGATTTTCATCTATTAATTTGAAATTTTATTAATATTTATTTCTCCCATATTCATAAATTTTTTTTAAATCAGTTTGTTTTTGGGATTTAGTCCGTTTGTTTTTGGGATTTAGTCCGTTTGTTTTTTGAATTTATTCCGTTTGTTTATGAAATACCTAGTATTCCCTTTGATATATTTAATGGAATTCTAATATTTTTTTTACATTCGGGGCCGAAAAAATTTTAAATGTGAAAAAGGTATTTAATCTTAAAAAAAGTGAAATAAACATTGCTTTAAGTGATGCATTGAATCTTATTAAATGCTTCTTAACTTAATAAATGGTCATTTACTAAACTTTTTCCCCCTGTATTTTTTAAAAGAATATTTCAAGGGCGTAAAGAACAGACATTGGTTATTAAAAAGATGATATCTACAAGCTGAAGGGCTCGAGTGGATAATTTGTGGTTAAAAATTGTATTGATATGTCTGAGAGGGTATTTACGCTCGATTAAGAATTGATTCAGTACTTACTCGGGTTAGGGACAAGAGAAAAATTGAGGACAAAAAAAAAGTCGATATCTAAAATTTATGCTGATTTATTTTCTTCGTCGTTCTTTTATATAAATTTTTATACTTTTTTTCCCTTATTTCGCGAGCGAAATATGGGCAATAAAGTATAAAAATTTATGAAAAAAATGTCGAGGAAAATAAATCAGCATAAAATTTAAAATATGAACTGTTTTTTTATTTTTTTTATCCTCAATTTCTCACTGGTCTCTAACCCGTGTCACAATATAAACACCTGTCTAAAAAAAATAAATTTTGACATATGTTAAATTGATTTAATTATCTGACTCATTTCAATTTCCATTTATATTTCTGACAATAAAAACGTCGTTAGATCATTTTGGGCTTTAGGAGCGATTCACTAACAAAAAGATGTCAAAATGCAAAAATTACATGCTTATAAAGCAAAATTTAAAGTAAATTCCAGGTGCTTTAAACTTTTCCGGACTAAACCTAAGGTTGATATCGCGGAAATAAAGCATAAAACATAAAATTACGAATATTAAAAACTAAAGGTGAATAAAAGAAATTAAAAAATAGTTTTAATTAAAAATGATCTTTAAAAGTTCATTAAATAAATATTTAAAATCTTTCTGTGCCAAATCCATCAAAAATCTTCTTTTAAATGTAATATCTTCGATCAACGTATCTATATTGGATCTTTTAACACCATTCTATTTTGTCATTGTAGCATTTAAATCTGACCAGAAAGATTCTATGTTATTAGTGTGGTCTCCTAATTCGTTAACTAAACCTTAAGTGTAATTTATAACACGATGATTTATATTAAGTGCACTCGCTACAGCAGTGTAAGACGGATATCCATCTGAAACTAAAATGGAGCCAGGGTGAATAATATTTTCTAAGACAGATACAAGTGTTTGATATTGTCTATTTTTTACTCTCTTTATTAAAAAGTGCTGATTGATAATCCTTTCCACAAAGCCGAGAATCACAACTGTATCAGGAACATATCAGAGGTTGTTGTGGGTAATCGTATAACTTATCTATGTGAAATAATAGCTTTGTCTATTTCCAGTTGTATTCCAGGTCCACCTAGACGTACAGGATGTTTTTATGAAAAACGACTATGTGTTTCTAAGTATATTTTTCATATTATGAACAATATTGTTTGATATGTCGTACAATAAATTCTGTCGTTTATATGTCGAATTGGAAAATAAAAGATAAAAATGTGTACAAAATTGCATATGGACATTTTTTATATATCGCTTATTTGATTAGACATCTTGTAGTCTCGTATATGTAACCCAAGTGCTTAGTACCATCTCTGATATATATATATATATTATGAATAGTGAATCATGTAAAATCTTATAAAAACCTTACTTACCGGGACTATATAATTGTATAATATGAAATTAGGTTATTCTTCAATATTGTAAAATATTTCGCTGTTTACTTTTATTATCATGGGCTATTTTTGATCTTTTGCTTTTGTAGTTTCTCCAGATAAAAGTTTATTCCGAAAAAATAACAGGTCTCAAATTAAACATATGCTTGGAGATGTAGGAAATGTAGCAATTTAGAAAATCCACTCTCTGATTGTGCTCCTAAAAATACGAAGATTGATCTTGTTATATTCTTAAGATTTGCTTCCTAGTTTTTACACGTCTACTCACATCTGAATATTTCACGAACAATTGTAAGATCAGGAAAGATATGTATGAGACATTAGTATTTCTATTTTAAAAAATTAGCAAATATGGTGTTAAATATCAGCGAATGTATGAGAGAAGTTCTAATAGAAGTTCAGATAGATGAAACTGTTTAGAGACGAAAAAAATATGGTGTTGGAAGAATAATAAAGACTGTCTTGATATCAGGTGTAGTTTAAAAAAGACGGGATATTGTTATCTACGAAAATATACAATCGAAATTGTATAACACTGAAACATATTTACGAAAATAAAAATTTAGAGCAAAGGTTATGTTGTATTATAAATGGCGGATCAAATGCTAAAAAACCCCAGGAGATTTCGGAAGTTAATATTAAAATAAATTCCGGAGGGTTGGATTTAGTTATAAAAAATATCTACCCCGTATGATTAATGGAAATGTATTAAAAAATGCCATCATGACATTTACACACGTGGAACTATTAAACTTTCTAATAGAAGAAAATATATTCATAATGAAAAAAATTGTCGTGTATGTATCCTCGGTATGAAATTTGTCCCAATATCAAAACAAAGATTTATACATAAGGAGATGTAAGGCGACTGGTTGTCATGAATCAAAATATATTTATCTCTTCGATACGATACTTTTTTCTAGTTTTAGTATTAGAATAATAATGTGATATTTAGCTAAAAAACCCGTACATTAAATATTCAGTTACTTTGGGAACCCGAGACTGTTTCACGAGTAATATCCAGGTCTAATAAATTGATATTAACTGGAATTTTTCAAGTTAAAAATGGGTGATCCTGTGTGATTAATACAAAAGACGAAACCATACTAAACTTTAAGATAAAATGCCATAGAAGTCGGTTTACTAGTAACCGCGCAGATGCCTGCTTCATTGTTGAGACGAGTGATAATTAAGGCCCGGAAAAAATTCCGCACTTTTTTGACAAAAAATTCGCTCAAAATCTGCATTTTTATAAAAAAACCGCTGAAAATCCGCTTTTGAAAATTAAAACAACCGATTTTGAAAATTAAAAAAAAACCCGCTTTGAAAATGTTTTGTAAACATGAATAAAGCAACACACAAAATTGTTTTCGAAGAGATTATCAATAAAAATTGACATATACTCTAGTCTACTGGCTTATATATCTAGTCTAAAAGGTATTAGTACAACATATATAATTATTTTAAGTCACAATCAAAATTAATTATTTTAAATATTCTCAAAACATTAATGTCTTGTATATACTGCTAATTTCTCATCAGATTTTCTAATGAATTTTTCTGTTTATAAATCGCTAGAAAATTCTAAATATATTTGTAAAATTAATTTTCTAAAAAATTATAAATTAATCTTTATTGAAATATAGAAAGCATAACATTTCTTGCATCTTAATTGTAATTCCTCTCCTTAAATCATCAAGAATACGACTCATTTTGCTGATACTACGTTCAACGTCTACAGTAGTAAGGAAACAACATAATAAACCTTGTCTTTTTCACTACGAGTAATTTCATTTAAATTATAAAAAAATTGAGATCGGGGTTTTTGCAGATTAATAGGGAGAGTTTACCTATTAAGTTTCGATTTTCTAACTTTTCCATTACATTTCTTAAAATTTCAATTTGTTTCTTAGAAGTCAAATTATTTTTTTCCAATTTAGTGATACAATCAATGACAAATGTTACTTTTCGAATTTCTGAAAGCTCTTGAATAAAACAGTTGTATTCAAATGAATCAACGATGGCAGCATATTCATTATTATTCAATGCCAGATCGTTTAAAAAAGATTTATATAGATCATATTTTTGAGCTATCTCTGATAAAAAAGAAATAGAGCTTCCCAATCGAGTTAAAATAGGAAACTTTGAAAATTTCAGACCTAAAATGCTTCTAAATAGATTTTGGTTTTCTCTGTTTTTCGTGAGAGCTCGTTTAATTTGCGAACTTACTAAGTTCGAAATGAGGGATATATCTCTTAACTTTTCACATAATCTGTGTAGTAAATGAGCTACACGGGTTACGCGTTTGAGATTTAGAAAAATGAGTATAATGCTTTAACCGCCTTTAAAGCATAGGAGGCTCCTTCTGATAAAATTAAGCGAATCCTATTAAAATCTATTTCTCCATCATCAATTTCGCTCATTATGTTAATTATCTCTTGACAAATAGTTTCACTATTTGTCTTCGAATGCTAAACTGTTCGAATAAGATATGTTTTTTCGCGAGAAGGCATACCTCAAACTCCTGACAAGATATTTAAAATATATTTATTATTAATGACAGTGGTTTCATCAAATAAAAGATAAATTTCTTTATTTTTTAGAATATGAAAAATATTTTATCTTTTTGGCTCATATACTGACACAATTAATTTTCGATAAAGTGATTCATCCCGAATAAACATCTTAGTATATTTTTTTAAAAACTTTTAAAAACCGGATTTTGAAGCTTATACAAAAGTATATTTCCAGCACCGAAAGCTTCTACAAGTTTCTCATCAAAAGTCTGATTTATTAGTTTAAACGACGTTTAATTCTTAAACTTCTTCATTTATAACGACCTATTTTTATTTTCTTTATGTATTTTTGTTTCCAAATGTTTTTTAAGCGTTTTTATTCCTTCTTTAACAGGAGGCGACATTTCTTTATTGCAAAACAAGCAAATTAATTCATTATTGCGAATTTTAAATTCGTATCGTTCTTATATGAATTTCTTTAAAGTTTTGATAGTATTTAGTTGCTTCATTTTATGGGTAAATTTTTTTATTTAAATATTAAAATAAAAAATCCGTTTTTAATTGAAAAATAGAAATAAATCCGCAAAATCCGCATTTTTAAAAATCGGACTTTTTTCCGGGCCCTAGTGATAAGATAATAAGGACATTTGCCAAAAACATACCTAATAAGAAGGCGTCTACATTGATTCCAATTATAACTCGTGTAGGTGCCAGACAATTTATAATTTGGACCGATAAACAAAAATCTTAAAGTAAACTTTCCTCAATGGGATACACACACAGTATTGTATGTCAAAACAGAGAATTTATTTACATGTTTCTGGCGTTAACACACAGTCAGAATTCTTTAATAATATAATTAAAGTTAGTATAAAGGCAGAAAATGGTGTGTTATAGGTCACAGGGAAGCATTTTTAAAAAGATTTCTATTTTTTTCAACAACAAAAAAGAATTTTTATTTGTGGGAATGGATTTATTAAAAGTTTAAGAGTTTACACTACTTATTTCACAGGGTTTCCCAAAGTTATATATCTTTTTTTCCCAAAGTTATAGACCCCTTTTACCAAAGTTATAGATCCCTTTTTATAGTTATAAACTTTTTTCCCAAAGTTATAGGCCCCTTTTCCCAAAGTTATCGACTCCTTTTCCCAAAGTTATAAACCCATTTTCCCAAAGTTATAGACCCCCTTTTCAATAGTTATAGACCTCTTCCCCATAGTTATAAAACTATTTTACCATAGTTATAGATCCCATTTCTCATAGTTATAGACCCCATTTTTCATAGTTATAGACACATTTCCCAGTTTTATAGATTATCCGCTAAAATTCGCTACAATTAATAATTTTTAACCACATTTTTGTCCCTATTAAAACCCCTTATTTTTTACAATTATTTTTTTACCCCCTTTTTATTATGTAATTTTACCATTTTTTAACATTATTTTTCAACATTTATTTTTTACCTTTTTTTACCTTTTTTACCCCGTGATTTTTAATCATTATTTTTTTACCTTTTTTTTTACTTTTATTTTTAACCAATATTTTTTAACCAATATTTTTGTATCCTTATTTTTAATCCTTATTTTTTTACCAATATTTTACCCCTTATTTTTTAACCCGTATTTTTAAACCCATTTTTTGACAGAGGTTAAAAATACGGGTTAAAAAATATTGGTTAAAAATATTGGTAAAAAATAATGATTAAAAATTCGGATAAAAAATATTGGTAAAAAAATATTGGTAAAAAATAAAAGTAAAAAATACAGTGGAAAAAATAGATGTAAAAAAAAGGGTTGAAAAAAATCTAAAAAAAACAATTGTTAAAAAACAAGGGTTAAAAAATAGGGTTAAAAAATGGTCCAAAAAAATTTACAAAAAACAAGGGTTAAAAAACAAGGGTTAAAAAAGGGGTTAAAAAATATATGTAAAAAAATATATGTAAAAAAATATATGTAAAAAAATATATGTAAAAAAAAGGTTAAAAATATTGGTTAAAAATATTGGTTAAAAAATAAGGGTAAAAATAAGAAGGTAAAAATGAGGGTAAAAAAACTATGTAAAAAATAAATTTTAAAAAAAGGTGTGAAAAAATATTGTTTAAAAAATAAGGTTTTTAAATGGGGTAAAAATGAGGGTAAAAAATATGGTAAATATTTAGGTAAAATGAGGATAAAAAAGATAGTAAAAATGAATGTAAGAACATTAATTGATGAGTATTTTTGCAGATAATCTATAACTCTAGGAAAATGTCTCTTAATTTGGGCAAAATGTCTCTAAAACTATGAAAAATGGGTCTATGAAATAAAAAAGGACTCTATAAACATGGGAAAATAGGTCTAAAACTATGGGAAAAGTGGGTTTATAATTATGGGAAAATGTGTCTATAACTTAGGGAAAGGAGTCTATAAATTTGGAAAATGGGTCTTAACTATGGAAAAAAATTATAAATTAGGAAAAGGTGATCTATAACTTTGGAAAAAGGGTCTATAACTTTGGAAAACACTGTAATAATCATTTTTAAATTACGGGGTATTTTTGATAGTTGATTCAGAAATTTTGAAATTAAATTATTCTGTGGGTTAGTAGTTGATCACACCATGTGGAAATTGACGGTTGATCACTTGAGGTGAAAATTTGGATCATAAGGTGATGATGCCCCCCCCTGGGGGAATTATCTCTTTATGATGTAAATTAAAAAAAACGAAAAATTGAAAATTCAAATAATAGAAAAAATAGAAAAATAAAAAAAATGTAAAAAATTTTTGTGGGAGTTAACATCACCTCAAAAACAACATTTTTTGAAGGTTCTATAGTAAAAATATTTCAGAATATTTGGCTTTATATTTACTTATTATACATCTTTGTGTCTTCATTTTCTTTATTATTATTATTGTTGTGACTCTCAACATTTGGTTTGTGCATTCTCGTTACATTATTTACAAAATTTATATATGATCTATGTTAGACTGACGCTAATTTTGCCGATAATAAAAAAATGTAGGTTTCTATATCATCTTTATGTATAACTAAACTGGGTAGTACATCTTGCTCAAGTATCTGCATTAAATGGAGAAAATTCTATACTTACTATACAAGCGTGGCCTTTAGTAACGTGCAATATCATCCATTATATTAATTTCCCAATCGGCTCTGTTTGTAATCTACTTAAGTGTAATTTTGCATTGTGATTTTATTTCGTTTCTTCGACGCAAATAATCTTATTTAATTGGAATATCTGGTTAGATTATGTTTAAGACACTGCCTTTCTATAAATCCATTCTATTTTATTCTTATTATGTTTTTTCGATGAATCCATCAAAGCTAAAGAGTTTTGATTGATTAGTCTGTTCTACTAAAAATAGATAATATTTAAGATTTATGAGTGGAAATTGCTAAACAATGAGGGAAACTAATGTGTAAAATAGAAAAAGAGGTCATGTGATGTTTATAGGTCCTCGATTTAAACATAGTTAAGTTTTTAAGAATCTATAAAGTATCATATCTTCTTTAAGTATAAACACTGATTGAATCGTAATAAATATTTTTTAAATTAAATAATCAGCTATGCTTATATCTTCACAATTATTTAAATTTTTATGTGGTTTCGTGTACAATTAATGAATTAAAAAATTTAATTTTTTTTCTTGGGGCATCATCTCCTTATGATCCGGAAATTTCGGTAGTAGAATAAAATGGCCTGTATACAAATCTATAGGAAAATATTTTATAGATGTCGTATTTCATAAATATAATTTTGTTGATCCGGGAACCAAAACAAACACGCAGGCTATTGAAAATATATGTTCAGTAAAAAAAAATGAAACATTATAGCTATGGCATAAAAATTGAAACATTAAACGATCATTTAAATGTTTTTTGTTTTTCAAAAACTATAAATATATTGAATTTTGCGAGTTTTTGGATTTATACTGAATTAAAGTCAAATTATGTAATTTTCATAATGTATTTTTAATTTTTTAATATATTTTTAAATTTTTATAATGTATTTTTGAATTTTTATTTTAGTAGGTGTTTAAATTGTGACCTGGGCATGTTCCATTGATTCTAAAAAGCACTATGGATTAGGTATTGAATTCTTGTTGTGGAGTTAACGAAAAGAATATCAATTATTAATTATCTGATAGCAGTATAACTAGACGTATTGATAAAGTTGCAATAAACATTGATAAATAATTAGTTGTGAGAGAATCTGAATCACGCTGATATATTCTACAAATAGACGGATCTATAGAGGTTGATAACAAGACACCCTCTCTTGCTTTTGTAAGATAAATTCATAGAGGGAAACGGTCTTGAAAATAATATAGGATTTCTTGCTCATATTCAAAATTTGGGAATTTTTAATTGTCAAAGGTGGGGGCATGAAAATTTGATGAGTTTCTTTTTGATAAAAAATAATCTAATTAAAAATATAGGGAGTATTTTTTTTAATTAAAAATAATTTCCAATAATTTTTTAAATTCTATATTAATCGAAGAAATGGTCCTTTGATAAAATATTTCTTAAAATAAAATTCATATATAAAATCACTCAATCTTTCAGTTTGAACCCCTTTTTTAATCTTATATTCAAATTTAAGATAATACCATAAACTTTCAATCAAATTGGTATTATAGCCTTCATTATGAACAACCCCTATATTATGTGGTACAATTTTATTTTCAGATCCGAAAACCCGTACTGCCTATGGATAACTTGGTTAACCATCACTCACAATCATAAAACCTTCTCTAACATTTCTAAACAAATCACATATTTAGTTGGTGAATTTTTTTAGGAACATACGCCAAAAAACACAGCTTATTTCTAGTTACTTCTAAACCACCTACAAGCCATTGGACTCCTTGGATATCATCAACTTTAGGTGGAGGGGTTTCTATTATACAACCTTGGCATATAGCAGTTTCATCTACTTGTACAAAAATATTATCAACCCCAATTTTTAAAAATATACTTTCTCGCTTATCCTTTATTGTATCTATCAACATTTTCTTAATTTTCAAGAAAGTATTTGGTGCGACTAAAGTTAACAGTTGTATTTGACAATAATTAAAATTAATATTGAAACCATATACTATCCAAAAAATACTTAGGGGTTATTTGAATTACTCAATTCTATTTCCTCTTGTTAAAATAAATTTTTTATTACTAGGCCTACAATAAAAATAATAATAATTTAGTCTGTTCTGATATTTTCTCATTCTAATTTTGGTATTGACGCAGCTAAAACATGTTTTTTCCCGTTGAATATTATCAAATTCTTCAAAAAAAGCATCCTCTTGATTTAAGAAAATATAATCATAAAAGGATTTTATATTATATTATATTGGGGTATGTCTCCTTTTTATTCAGAATTTTTAAAATTAAAAAAAAACCCAAATTTTGAATAAGCGCCCAAATGAAAAAATATAATAATCTGAGTAAAATAATTATTATAAAATGTAAATTTTAAAAAAAAATTATTAATGTTTTTTTTAAATTATTTGACATTTAAAAATAATCATTTGATAAAAAGCGAAGCTTTTTGTTCAATTAATAATATAATTAAATGATATCCTAACAACTGTAAATATTTGTAAGACATATCTCTGATATTAAAATTCTAAAATTAAAAGAATATAACAATACTTGAAATAATTGATATTTTACAACAAGAAAGAATGAGAAATAAAAAAAATAATTAAACTAAAAACTTGAAAAGAAATTTGTGTGATAATAATAAAAATAAAACATTTAAAGATAAATAATTAATCTTAATAGATAATGAGAATTTTTTTAAAGATCGATCAAGAATTAAATATAGTGTCTTTAGACAAATTATTTTTTTTAAATTATTTTTTTTCGTTCTGGGATAGTTTCTTCCACAACAAAAAAAATAAAAAAATAACCCTTATGGTGATGAAAAAAGGTAAAATCATAAATTTTAAAATTTATTAAGTAAAATTAATTCATCAATTTTATTCAAAATTAATTCATTATGAATTTTTTTTACAAAATAATTAATTCATAATAAATTCTTCGCTACTACACTCCAATCGCTCAGAGGTTAAAAAAACGGGATATATTTTTTTTATTTTTAAAAACCATGTTGGGCGACTACAGTGTAGGAAGCAAAATTTTGAATTAATCATAAACGACATCGTTAAACGAGATTGTGAAAATTAGGTGATTAATAAATTTAATTTTAAGCTTTATGTTTTATTTGAATATTATTCAAAATAATTGGTATATTTTTTTAATCAATATGTTTCAAAATAATTCTTTAAAAGAACATTTTTTATGACCCCTATCTTTAATCAAAAAAAAATTAATTCTTTTTTTTAAAAAATTATTTTAAATTTTTCTAAAAAATTCGCTTTCCTAGACTGTAGTCGATATCTGGAGTTTTTTAACAATATAAAAATATTGCCCTTATTTTAACCTCTAGGCGATGGAATGCAGTAGCACCGAAGTAAATATCATTAAATATTTTATTATCCATGTTTCGTTATTCATTTTAACAGATAAATTTAATAAAAAAAAGCTAAATTGGTGTATATTACATGATCATTGACTGATAAAAGTATTTAAAAAAAAAGGATTTTTGAATAAATAAGTATGACCGGAAAATTAATATTCATAGTCTGAAAAACTGGTGATAACCAGGGTAAATCCAATCATAAATATTATCAACATTTAATATAACAATACTAAAAATTAATACAAAAAAAATAGATCAACAATTAATACAAATTTAAAATTAATATAAAAAATTAATTATAAAAATAGATCAAAAAAATTAATTATAAAAAAGTAACCCATGTCAACACTCCTAATACCCTCAAAACTGATAAACATAACAACAAAACAACTCATAAAAGACCTAAAAACAATTTTATCCTGCAAATCAGAAACATCATTCAACAACCGAAAATCATTAGAAACATTAAAAGAACTAGTAGACATCAACGACGAAGTAAGCCTTTTCTTCTTTGAAACAATAAAAAAGAAAAAATCGCGTTTAAATTATTTATGGATATCACACAAAAATAGTATAACAATAAAACTTGCAATTGATCAAATCATGACAATGAGGATGATAAGAAGTATAGAAAATTCATCGAAAAATAAAAATTTTATTGTCATTTTTAGTTCTGATTTTGATGAAAATCAGTCTTTAAAATTGTTTAAAGAGCTTATAATAAAAATTTTTGGTGATAATAAAGAAGAATGTGAAAGAGTTTTGGCTTTCCATTTTTATAATGGAATTATTTATTTTCGACATTATAAGGTAGAATTTAAAAATAACGAAAATGAAGTAAAAGAAATGGGTCCGCGATTTTCATTAAAAATTGAAAAGATTTTGAATGGCTATTTTAAAGGTGAAAGGTTAGATAAAGACTAATAAAAGAAAATTGATTATTAAAAAGGGTATATCTAATTTATTAATGATTAAAGTTATTAATGATTAAAGTTATTAATAAACTTTATTAATGATTAAAGTTATTAATAAACTTTATTAATGATTAAAGTTATTAATGATTAAACTTTATTAATGATTAAACTTATTAATAAACTTTATTAATGATTAATGTTATTAATGATTTTTAATTATTATTTAATTAATGATATTTAATTAATAACCCTTATTATGATGATTTTAATTCACTTTATTTTAATATTCAAAATCATCAGAATTCAATTCTTCACTTAACTCGTCATCACGTCTTTTAGAACTACATTTTTCGTCTAATTTTTTAAGAAAAGCTGACGATGGTATACTATTTATTTCATTTAAAGAATATTCATTTTCTTCAGACAAGTCCGTTTCATCATCTTCTAAATTGTTAGATTCATCATCATCTAAATTGTTAGAATCATCATTATCAATTTTAACATCATCATCATCAATATCACCATCATTATTTATAGATTCAACTTTATGAGATTCTAATTCATTATCTTCAACTTTATTATCTTCAACTTTATGAGATGCAACTTTATGAGATTCAACTTTATGAGATTCAACTTTATGAGATTCAACTTTACTCCATCGTGTATCTTCTTTATAAGTTTTATTTTTTAATATCTTTTTAGAATCGCTGATTATAAAATCAATCAATTCTTTTGTCTGATAATAAATTTGTTCGTTATTGAAGTTATCTGTGAATATTTCTTTTTGACCTACTTTGTATTCGTTGAAAAGTTTTTTATAAATTTCTTCGATTTTCATGGGATTAAGGGTATATTTATTAATGATTAATTTAATAAATTCTTAATAAATTCTTAATAAATTAACTTAATGATTAAGTTAATTAATTCTTAATAAATTAATGATTAATTTAATAAATTCTTAATAAATTCTTAATAAATTAACTTAATGATTAAATTAATAAATTCTTATTAATGATTAAGTTAATAAATTCTTAATAAATTAATTTAATTAACTTAATTTAATTAATTTAATTTATTAATTTATTAACTTAATTTAATTAACTTAATCATTAATTTATTAAGAATTAATTAACCTAATCATTAATTAAATTAAGTTAATTTAATTAACTTAATCATTAAGTTATTAAGAATTAATTAACTTAATCATTAATAAGAATTTATTAATTTATTAAGAATTTATTAAGAATTTATTAATAAAAATGTTTTACTCTTTTTAGTCATTTTAGATAAAAATAATTATATTAACTCTTTATTATGGATAATTTAAATATTTATCTTTTGATATTTTTTTAACATTAAAAACGCGTTTTTATTAATAATTTTTAACATTAAGAACGGATTTCTTATAGGTAATTTTAAAAATTGATAAATTTTTATAATCGATTATTTTTCATCAGTTAAATTTTAAATTGATTCTTATCGATGTTGTATTAATTCTTTGTTGATGTTTAAATGATAACTATTGTTGAGGTATTTAAGACTACGATGAATAAAAATTAAAATCTTAAAAAATCATTATTTGAATCAAATTTTGATAAAAATTAAAATCTTAAAAAATTAAAATCTTAATAGAATCATTATTTGAATCAAATTTTGATAAAAATTAAAATCGTGATACATCTGAACTTCTGGGTAGCTTAAGAGTGATTCATAATTTTAAAATTAAGGTCTAAAGATTAAGATTGGTGACAACTCTGCGAGTCGGGAATAATAGAAACTATTTTAAGTTTTTATTATTTGTATTAAATTGTTTTAGTTTATAATTGATTTAGTTTAAATTGAATTTAGTTTATAATTGATTTAGTTTAAATTGAATTTAGTTTATAATTGAATTTGATTTATAATTGAATTCAATTGTAAACTAAATTTGATTTTTTTATTTCAATCATTAATTATTTGATTTTTAATTTACACTTTTAAAAAAATTCTGATAAAACCCTTAACTATGGGAAAAATAATTCGTGCAGTAAGATCAGCAAAGCCTCACAGAATACCAACCAATATCTACAAGAAAGGTAAGGTGTCTCTACCCAAAATGAAAGGTAACTTTACTGGTACTATCAAAGAAATAGTACATGAACCTGGCCGAAGTGCACCGCTTGCAAGAATTGCAATTGAGACTGAAGGTAAACGTCATGACGCTTTGATAGTTGCAACTGAAGGCATGCATAAAGGTAAAGAAATTATGTTTGGTCAAGATGCAGACTATGATATTGGCAATTGTGTTCAATTGAAAGATGTTCCTGTTGGTTCATACGTTTCTTTTGTTGAAAAAAATCCTTTTGACGGGGGTCGATATGCGATGAGTAGTGGGAGTTATGTGATTGTAAGTCATTATAATGAAGATTCTAAGATTGTTACATTGACGTTGCGGTCAGGTACGATGGTTAATGTTAGTGATAAGGCAAGATGTGTGATTGGTGTAGTTGCTGGTGGTGGCAAGTTAGATAAGCCTTTGCTTAAAGCGGGTAATGCGGCTAAAAAGCATAAATATAAGAGAGGTAGGTGGCCAGTTGTGAGAGGTGTTGCTATGAATCCTGTTGATCATCCTCATGGAGGTGGTAATTTCCAACATATTGGTCATCCAAGTACTGTTTCAAAACATACTCCTATTAATGCACGAGTTGGTCTTGTTGGTGCCAGAAGAACTGGTAAGAAAAAAGGTTCGTCTAAAGTCAGGAAATAAAGTTGGATTTTTTTATTCTTTATAATTCTATAATCCTTATTCTTTATAATCCTTATTCTTTATAATTCTTATTCTTTATAATTCTTATTCCTTATAATTCTTATTCCTTATAATTCTTATTCCTTATAATTCTTATTCCTTATAATTCTCATTCCTTATAATTATTATTCTTTATAATTCTTATCTTTATAATTCTTATTCTTTATATAATTTTATTCTTGTTTGTTGTTTGATTTATATTGAAAGCTTTAATTTGATTTATATTGAAAGCTTTAATTTGATTTATATTGAAAGCTTAAATTTGATTTATATTGAAAGCTTAAATTTGATTTATATTGAAAGCTTAAATTTGATTTATATTGAAAGCTTAAATTT
>SDVU01000022.1:0-28244 GCA_016256075.1 Dictyocoela muelleri | reverse complement strand
TATATTTCTGTGCATTTCATTAAATATTATCTTCAATTACCTGTAATTTCAATGACATTTATAACATAATAACTATTAAATAATTAAAATTAACACATTTTCAATATCTTTTATAATTTCGTCCATTTTTTTCAGGGGGTAAAAAAATAAAATTGTAGACCCACTTTTACGTATGGCTATTAGCCCACACAGCCGTCGTATCGTTATGATATGAATTTCCTTAAAGTTTTGATAGTATTTAGTTGATTCATTTTATGGGTAAAATTTTTGGCGCTACTGGAGAAAAGGATCCCTCTTAAAAGGCTATCCTTTTATCCAGGTTTTAGATTTTATAATAAATATATATAAAATATTAATTAATATTATTTAAAATAAATAATCTTTAATAATCACTAAAAATCAGCTGACGGATCCTAATAAATACGCTTTTTCTGTCATTATTAGTCATTTCGGCCAAATATTTCTTCTTGAATGGAAATTGTTTTAAAAAATAATCAATATGTGTATATGGAACACCGTGCCGAGGTCTTAATTCACTTTTAAAATGAAACCATAATTTTTTTACTTTGTTCGTGTTTTCTTCATCCACATTCAAAAAGCCTTCATTATTTGAAACAATCACATGTTCGCATGATATTATTTGACAGCACTAGGATATGAAGGATAACCATCTAATACAATAGTAGCACCTTCATTATGTGTTTATCCATCACTTCATCTAATGTAGTGGATTTTCTGTCTGGGAATATAGATATTCTAAAATTTTTAAGATTATGCCTTTCAATCATACCAAATAGCCATACAGTTCCCGGTGTATCATCGTCAATGGCGCTTGGAGTTCTTATATTACCTGTTCGGGAAATGACAGTTTCATCTACTTCAACTACAGAAATATTACTACCTAACTTTCATCGTATTTAATATTATTTCAAAAATTGATGTCAACTTCTTTTTGATAAGTATATTTGTTTTTTCATCACAACTTAGTAAATCTGTAAAGAAATTGTTGCTCACACCTCCTAAAAAACAAAAAATAGAAAATAGTAAAGTATCAAATTTAAACTTTGTCGATTTAAAAACAGAACAAGAGATCAAGTTTTTAGACGATCTGCAATTCTTTTTTGTACATCTGTATATGTATACAGATTCCTCACGTTTTTTTTGTAGCTTTTAGATTAACTACATTATTGCACATATGACATTGTATTTGTCTATGTAAAGCACTAATTTCTATTAAGAACTTGACAGCTTCGTCTATATTATGAAAGATGGAACTTTTTTTTATTTCATAACTCATGAGGGCATGAAATATTATTTTTAAATTGTTTTACTGGAGAAAAAGACCCCCCCCCTCTTAAAAGGGGAGTCCTTTTCCCCAGTAGCTCCAAATTTTTTATTTAAATATTAAAAATAAAAAATCCGTTTTTAATTGAAAAATAGAAAAAAAATCCGCAAAATCCGCATTTTTAAAAAGCGGACTTTTCCGGGACCTAGTTATAACACATATTTCTACATCTAGTGATACTCTTCTGCTTCACTAAGAAAGATTTGACTAATTAATAATCAACTATAACACACTGGAAGAACTGTATATTATCACTATATTTCCAATTTCAATCCCGATTATTTATTAATTGACTTTAAAATAATTCTAACCTCAAAAATTAAATGTTACAATCAAACGTGTTAAAAAGTGCTATCTGGACTTCTCCTTGATATTTAAAAATTTCTGGATTTATAATGATCAATACGCATAAAAAATAAAATTTAAATATTTATTTTTTAATAATGAATTTTAAACTCTTAGAAAATTAAAATTCATTATTAAAAAATAAAAAAAAAGATGATGCTAATGAATGAAAAGAAAAATAGAATTAACAAAAAATGTTGTAAAACATGTACAGAAAAGTATCACACACTTAAAGAGGAAATCAAAGAGATCATTAGAAATGAAATAAGTGATTTAAAGAATGAAATTGTTAAAATATTAAAAGAACACACTCTTGGTTCAAATAAAGCATGTGAAGATAAATATTCAAATAATGAATATTCAAAAAATGAATTTTCAAATAATAAATGTTCAGAAGATAAATATTCAAATAATGAATATCTAAATAATGAATTTTCAGATGATAATTGTATTAAACACAATGATCATTTTAAATTAGATATTTATGATTTAAGAGACAATCAAAGCGCAGTTACTGACAAATATATTTATAAAGATCTAAAAAGAAACGATCATAATAAAATAAATATTAATGATGATAATGAAAAAAATAATAATGATAGAAATAATGTTGAAATAACTTACAGTTATAGAAATGATATTATCGATGATGAAAAAATTAATATTTCTGATTATGAAATTGATGATGATGAGGAATATAAAAATCCAGAATTTGTTTCACAATTTGAGAATAATGATATTAAAATTGATGATATTTCAGATTTCTTTCCACAACCGGAGATAATCAAGACCAAAGAGAAAAAGAATGATGGTTGTACTTTTAAATATAAAAATGATAGAAATGATTTGATTGCAAACTATGAAGTTCATGATTGCAAGTGTTGTAAAGATTATTTTGGTATAGAAAATGAAGAGCGTATAAAGAGTATTGGTAGGCATAAGTCTAATTTTAAAAGGCCAGATACACCGCCTGCATATTGGGATGTTGATTTTTAATTGAATAAAGGTTGATAAATATGATTTAATATTTATCTATCTTTTTAAATTTTGTTTTAAATTTTAAAATTTATAATTTCAATAATATTTAATGCCAGATTTTTTATGAAATATTATATATTACATGCTGACAACGGTCTTATGCCAAAATGCCCAATCCCCAAAATACCATATCCTCAAAACATAACCAATAAATGTTTAATATTTAAAATGATAATACTCTAAATCAGTGTTTTCCAACCTTTTTTGGACTAATACCCCTCACTAGCCGAAAAAAAATGTTTGCCCCCCAGCCGATAAATTTTTTTATTTGTCCCCCAGAGTCGAAAAAAATATTTTGTCCACCATTTGCAAAACATTGGGTATTTAACAAAAAATGTTTATTATTTTTATTGATTTGGGTAATTAATTGATAAAAAAAAATATTTATTTAATGAGAAGATTGAATCTGATTTTTATACAGGTTGATTACATTTTAGGTTAAAACTTTGTAAGTTTAAGCCATAAATCCATGTAAATTCTAATAGAACCTCCTTCTTAAAAATTCAAATCCCCCACGAAAATCCAAATCACCCCCCCTGGAAATTCAAATTGCCCCAAGTGGGGCGTAGGCCCCACGTTGGGAAACACTGCTCTAAATGTTCTTTCAATTTTTTAAAACATTATAATTTGCAATTTTTTTATATTTATATCTTTATATATATTACATGTTTACAACATTCATAGCTGCCAACCCGGAGAGTTGTCTCCTACCGTGGTCGTTGACCTTTGGTTCTTTGTGTTCCAATAATACGTCATTTCCTAAGCTACCCAGAAGCCCAGCTTTAACGCGATTTTTATTTTATCAATGACTCAGCAGGATACAGGTAATTAGTGGCTTTTCATTAATTTTTATTTTTCACTATTTTTTGCCTAGATGCGTCGCCGCACTCATCTCCACACCTAAGAGGGTCCTTTCTGCATTGTCATATTAGACCGAGTCTTAATCAGCTATACCACCACACTTGAACAACTGTATATAATACTATATTTCTATAGTTATTACCGTTCGATGTCATCCACTCATTATTTAATAAAGTATGAAGTCCGCGGGATTCGAACCACGATACTTAAATTTTACATTCAAGAGTGTTAACCACTGAGCTATATGGCTCTTCAAAATAATTAAATGATCCTCAATGTTTACAGGATTATTTTTAATAGACCCTTAATAATTATTAAAGAATATTTTTAATTTAATTATATTAACCCCATCTAGATGTTTACACTTATTCCTCTCATAGTTGCTTTAATTGAACCTCTTAAAAAGGAAGATCTATTCAGCAAAAATGAATTTCTGATTTACGTTTATTATGAAAGAGAAGATTTTAAGTGTCCACTGTGCAAGACAGTACAAAAATATTTAGAAAAAATAAACTACCCAATAAAAACAATTAATTTTTATGAAAATCCGCGTTTAGGATCATGTTTTATGACAGTATTTTTTCCTGTAATTTATTTGAAAGGCAATGATGTGTTCTTTAAACTTAATACGGTTGATATTGAAGATATAGAGAGAATTGTGAAGGAATTTGATTTACGCTATCTTCATAAATTGAATTATTTTAAAGACCCTAGATCGTTTCTCGTTTATGTATCCTCTTATTTTTTCCACATCTTCATATTTTATTTGAGATATTCCGAGTATATTTCAAAAAATATTCCTGTTTGGGCGTTTACCCTTATTATTGGAGGACTTTTTTATTTACTATTTCTATCGATAGCTAAATTAATAAGTATAAAGGATTAAAGTATAAATGTAATAATGATTTTTTAACACAATTTTGTAAATATACAAGCTTACAAGAATTAAACTCTTTACTGAAAACGTTTAAAAAATAGTTATTTTATTATATATTACTTAAAAAAATATTTGTTAAAATTAAAATAATTTTGCAAAAATAAAATTCTTTATTAAAGACCTTAAAGTAAAATAAGATGAAAAATGTGTATATTGTTTTGACTGTAGGTTAAATAACAGATTAATATTTTAAGTTTACAGATAAATATTTATAATTGTAAAAAATGATTTTAAGTAAAAAAAGCAGACCATATAGCTCAGTGCTTACCTCCTTCGAATCTAAAATTAAGGTATCAAAGTTTGAATACGATGGCGTGACTTTTAATATATAATCGAGGAATGTTGTCAAGTATTCGTAACTATATAAGTGATATACTGTTTTCCCAGATTATTATAGAGATTAAGACTTGGTCTAATATGATAGTAAAACAGAAGGGACTCTCCTAGGTGCGGAGATGAGTGCGGTCACGCATCTCGGTAAAATAAGTAGCGAAAATTAAAAAAATGAAAAAAAACAATGAATTACCTGCATATTGCAGAGTCATTGATAAATCGAAAATCGCGAATTAATATCTTGGCTCTTGATGGTTGGGTGTGATGTTTAACTAGAATAGAAAAACCAAAGTGCGAGACTGAAATTCACCATAATGGCGAATTTCGACCATTCTTCCAGAAAGCAGAGGCTTAACTTCACCATAATGGATAATTGGGACATTGTAACCGCCGAAAGGGGTGAAAATGATACTTTTTCTACATAAGATATTGGGAAATAAAACACCAAGTCTTTTTTTAGAACAAAGATATAGAGGTTCTCACCCGGACTTTGGACCCCCCTATGAAAATTGAAAACTTAAATACATATGAGGAAAACACATGATAGTTATTTAAAATAAGAGTAAAATTTTGAGATCTTTTAGATATACAAATATTTTCATGTAAGCGATATTATTCAGAGATTTCTAAAATTAGTTGCTTCGCAACTAATTTTAGAAATCTCTAAATTTGATCGCTTACATGAAAATATTTGTATATCTGAAAAGATCTCAAAATTTTACTCTTATTTTAAATAACTATCATGTGTTTTCCTCATATGTATTTAAGTTTTCAATTTCCATAGGGGGGTCCAAAGTCCGGGTGAGAACCTAATTTTCGATAGACCAAATACTATTCAACCAACCCGATAAGTGGTATATCATTGTTTTAATTTTAACCGTTTAATGTAATTCCTAGATTATTCGATAATATGAGGTCATGTATTTTGAATTATTACACTTGAATTTACATTCATTAGTGTGAACCAGAGAGCTATCAGGTCATTAATCTATAAAAATATATTTCAGTTAAGAAAAGGGTGTCCTTTTAATATTAAAAGGTGTATTTACGACTTTAAAACTCTATTTAATTAAAAAGTGTATTTATTCTTTAAAAGCTGCCTTTTAATATCAAAAGCTTCCCATTTAATTTTAAAAGGTGTCTTTTTAATATTAAAAGGGGTATTTGCGACTTTAAAAATCTATTTAACTTTAAACTTATAATGAAGTAAAATTATAAATTGTAGTCTAAATCCTATTTGAAATGTTTCTGATTAAATTAACTTTACAAAAATTAAAGCGTGCTGTTTAAATTATCCGATGACGCCTTTAAAAGTTTGAGAAATAAATAATTCAATAATAATCTGATAGTTTAATAAGGCTTTAATATTCAATTTAAAGCAGTTATAATTTTAAATCCAAATTATAATTTTTACTTACTGGTATAAATAACAATTTAAAACACAGTTTTACTCTTCTTTAGCATCACCGTCACAAAAAAAAGTAAAAAAACGAGTAATATTTTTTATTAAGAAATTAAAACAAAAAATTTAAAAAAAATATTATTTCTATATAAAGAAGCTTTTAAATAAAAAATTCCGACTGAAAAATTTATTGATCCTTTTTCTTATACCCAGCAATAGCAAATGCTAAACCAACAACAATTACGCCTCCAATTAACATATAACTCCATAAATTCAATCCTGAATTCATTTCAATTTCTTCCGACTGTATACCCAAAAACTCGCTTTCAAGATCAATCAGCTGATTCAACAAATCATCTTCCAGGGTTATATTTGAACCACTTTCAATATCATCGTAAAACAAAGTTAAGACAAGAAACGGGAAACTTGTTGGGCATGAGATAAAAATAGAAAATAAGGTAAACATATCAGAAACATTTTTGCATTTTCTCGTGAACCAAGTTAAAGTATCATTCATGTATTTAAGACTCACTTCTGTTTGGATTGTTTTACCCCGTTTTTCCATCATTTTTAAGAAAATTTTGTTGTTTTTGAGATAAATTTTGAAAGAATCATCGATTAAGGGTAAATATTTAAATTTCAAGATATTTGTTGAGATCACAGCTAATTTTTCAATAAATTCGGTGTTCAGAGGATCATTTGGATTGTAAGAAATATTTTTTCCATTATCAAGATGACGAATAGAGACGCCGCTTTCGAGCTTCTCTGTTTTGAAATTTTTGTTTGATTTTTTACGCAAACTTCTTTTTTTCTTTCGCAATTTTCTTTCTGCTTTCGACTTTAAAATGTTTTCGTCATCATCTTTTTCAACTTCATTATCATCCACATTTTCTTTTCCAGACCTGTCACTTACTCGATCACTCAAATTGCTGCTAATGCTTTCAATAATTGAAATATCGGCAGACTTCCACTCCAAATCATCCTTTTCACCACAAAAAAAATAAACAATCACCGAAACAACTTCTGACATGCCTTGTATGTAAGGGATCGATAGATTAATCAAAACTTCCTGAAGAATTTCTTTCATTTTTTTCTTTTCTTCATTTTTACCCAGAAATTGAAAAGATCTTTCGACATCATTTTCAACTATTTTCAATTCAGGTTCATCAATATTTCTTTTTGAATAATCAATGTTATCAATTTTTTTGTCGTATGCTGAAATAGCGTCGTTTATATCAAATTTGAGTGAACTCATGGGTTGGTCAAATTATTTTTCATTTTTTAAAAAAATAAAGGCCAATCAAAAAAAGGAAAATTTTAAAATTGACATAAAAATTAATTTTTTGGGGAAATTTCATATAAATTAAAAAGCAATGATTTTATAGGGATTATAATCATTAATGATGTTTTTATTAATGATGTTTTTATTAAAAATATTTTAAATTAATGTTTTTTTTTATTAAAAATATTTTAAATTAATGATGTTTTAATTAATGACTTAGCGGTCACTAATGAGATGTGATAGCTCAATGGTTAATACCCTTGAATGTAACATTTAAGTATTTTGTTTGGATTATTTTTAGTCACTTTAATAAATAATTATTGGTATTAAATGGCCAATAAATAGAACTATAGGGGGATATACTGTTGTTCCAGTGTGGTATGGCTGATTAAGACTTGGTCTAATATGACAATTAAGTAAAAATCCTCATCAAATGTGAGGATGAGTGCGGCGACGCATCTCGGCAAAATAAGTAGTAAAAATTATGAAAAGGTTACCAATTATCTGTATCCTGTTGAGTTATCAAAAAAAACGAAAATCGCGTATAAATATGGACTTCTGGTACCTTTAATCTTGTATTAATTTGAACATTAAGAGTCAAATATACCACGGTTGGAGACAACTCTCCGAGTTAGGAATTATGAATATTATTATCATGTAATATATTAGAATTAAAAATCTTATTGATAAATTCCGTTCATATAATCCTAAATTCAAATAATTAATTATAAATATTACATGCTGACAATATTTTTTGAGTTTTTATATCTATCCGATTCTTTACACCTTCGGTTCATGCTATATTCAAAATATATATTAGCCGAGAATTCAAAGAACTAAAATAAATGACTTATTTTATATAATAAAAAAAATAATAAAAAATCAACATTTTTAATTAATCTCCTTTTAAATTGCTCTAACATAGACCCTATGAACTTTTTTAACAAAAAAAACAACAACGATGAATATTCCTTATTAGAACAAGCAATAACAATTATTAAATCTGCATCATACCAGGAAGACATAAAAGAAGCACTAGAAACAATTTATAAAATATCTAAAATAGATCCTATACTTGTAGGAACGTACTTACAAGATATTATTTCATTGTCTTTGACTGAATTCGATTTAGATACTAAAATACTTCAGAGCCTGAAATTAAATATTTTAAAAAACATTTTAATTTCTAAAAATGGAAAAGAGTTTGCAGAAATAATTTTAAAAGATCCTAGAAATTTAAAATTAATTGCAGACGACGATAACTGGGAAATTTTAATTATAATCAATAAATATCTACCAAATGAAACTATAAATTGTATTTTAAATAATCCAGATAATATTGATAAGTTTATGAACCTTAATATTGATAATTTTATGAACCTTAATATTGATAATTTTACGAACCTTAATATTGATAATTTTACGAACCTTAATATTGACAATTTTACGCACATTGATATTGATAATCTCGATTTTTTGATCGAGTTGTGTAAAAATGATGATTTTTCCGAAACATTTGTTTTTAGGGATGGATTTGAACAGATTTTTATACTTTTTGAAGAAATTGCTACTAAAGGACTAGGAAATATCACTGAAGTTAATAAACACGTCGACCTTAAAAAATATGAAAAAGATAAGATTTATAATAATAAATTATATAGCACTAATGAGAAATTATTAACCTTTCTACAAACACTTTTAAAAAATCATAAAAATCAAACACTCTTTCTTGAGCTGAATTTCACGGAATTTTTTAAAAAATTAGACCAAAAACAAAAATTTTGGGTTTTAAATTCGCTTCTAGACATGAAAAATAAAAACTTTGCACATATCCAGAGTGTTTTGATAAAAATGATAAATTTTGAAGAGGCAATTCTAAAAAGAGAATTTGAACTGATTTACAAATTAATTTATTTCAATACAGCAGGTTTATTAAAGGCTTATGAATTTAAAGAATTGATATTTAATAGAGAGGATGCTGAAGGAATAATAAAAGATAAATATGGCCTCGAAAATAATAAAAATATCGGTAATTATGATGATTATACAAACTTTAATAAAAATAATGAGAAATATAGAATTTTAATAATTGAACAAATATCAATTTATTTTGATACAACTATTAAATTCTCAAATGATATAGAATACCGCGACATTTTTTTATTTTGGAATTTATACAACTTACCAAATTTAGATATTATTAAAATAAAAAATGATCTAAATTTAATTTCAGGTAAAAATAAAACAGATTTTTTCTTAATAACAATTTGTATTTTATTATATGACAAGTTAGATCTTAACGAGCAAGAAATAGCATTTATTAAAAATATAGCGTGTTCAAACAGAACTATTGACATAATAAAATCAATGTTATCGCTATTTATAGTAATTATTGAAAAAATTGATATAAACGAAATTTTAGTGTACCTGTCGAATATTAAAAATTTGAGATTTCTGCTTTTAAGAGAAGAAATTTGTATTTCTGCGGGTTTAAAGGAATTTATTTATTTGAGAATTAATCAAGCAATTGAAAAGATCAATTTTATCGTCAAAGATAAAATAAAACATGAAATTATAAATAGTAAGAATGATAAAATGCTAGATACTTATCCTCTTGAAAACAATGTTGAAAGTTTAGAGAGTCTGAATGATTTTTTGAATAATAGCAATTCGAGCGAAAATAAAATTGTTAAAAATGAAGGTACAGACGTTAAAAGTGAAAAGAAATTTCAAAAATTCAAAACATTTTTTAAAAATATTTCTTTTGTTAAGGAGAAAAAAGATGAAAGTTATGAAATGTGAAAATTAAGATTGACCATTAAAATTTTTTATAAAAATAATAATGCTTTTTTATTATTAATAAAATTTTGGGGATATGCAAAATTCACACAGCACGTAATCTTTGAAAATAACGAAAATATTCATGTTTTCATTTTTTTAAACAAATCATTCTCTAAAAATATCATAAACTACAAAATATGGCATTAGCAAAAGATAATAAAAATAAATTAACATTCATTTGTAAGAATATTGTTTTTCTTGAAATTAGAAATAATTGGATTAATTAAAGTGATTCTTATAATGAATTTATAAAATAATATAATTTTTTTTATTATCCTTTATTAATGCCATATTATGTATTTTAAGACATTTCTAGATGATGTTTACACAATATGGTTCATTTTTTTTGGTTTTTTTAATACCTAAATGTGAGTAAATTTTAAAATACTCCTTATTGATCTATTCTGAATGTTTTAAAAGGGAAAAAATTATTAATTATAAAAAGAAAATAAATTAAAAAATAGGATAATTTTATTCGGGTCCATTTTGTGGAATTACTTAATTAAATATATCTGTAAAAGATTTTTTTGGATTTATAATCAATGACCATATAATTTTTTTTTATTCTTTCGTACAATGAAGAAAAAAAATACAAGAAAAGAATATATTTTATATTTTTTTTATTAAATATTTGATAATTTTTTAAAAAAGTGGCGCCGAAATTATGATATTTGGAAAATTATAATCTTTAACGGGTTTTATTTTTATAAAAATAACAATTGCTTATGATCTTAACATAAAAAAAATAATTAAAACTGAATGGTTTTACTTTTAAATTACCGGATTATAAAAAAATTCATGAAACACGTGAGTTTAAAATGCAATTTTTTTGTGGGAATGTATGTTTTTACCTCTATGATGAAATAAATAAAAAAATTAGGATCATTTAAAAAAATATTGTCGCGCGCAGCGTGCGACACACGCCTAGCATGCGACAGGATCGAATCCCGCTGTGGTCTTTTTTTTTATTTTTATTTTTTTATTTTTAATTTAAAATATTTAATTTTGAATTTTGAATTTAAAATATTTAATATTTAATTTTTAATATTTAATTTTTAATATAAAATTTTTAATATAAATTTTTTTTATATTAGATTTTTAATATTGAATTTATAATTTTATATTTGAATTTTTTAATATTTAATTTTTTAATATTAGATTTTTAATATTGAATATTGAATATTGAATATTGAATATTGAATTTTGAATTTTTTAATATCGAATTTTTAATATTGAATTTTTAATTTTTAATTTTAAATGTTTAATTTTTAACGAAACTACTATGGTAGTCATTTTACCATAGTTTATCTGTATAATTTTAACATACTTAAAATTTATATTTTTTTATTTATGATTTTTAATTATTGTTTTCAATTACAGTCGAAACTCAATTTTGGGGCACTTTTTTTAAAAATAAGTGTCATAAACCAAGTTTTTCGATTGGGGCGAGGTTTCTTTAAATTTTTATTTATGAAATCTTTTTTTCTTAATTCTACATTGAAGATGGCTTAAATATAAGAATTTCTTATAAATACAAAAAATCCATAAAATAAATTTAAAATTTACCTTTTGTATTAAAAAAAGAATAAATAACAAGATAATAAATTTATTTTATTTAAAAGTAATCTGTTATTTTACTTCCGTAATCGTATGTTTTTCCGTTATTTTTTTATTGAAATTTTTTAAAGAAGGCGTTCTTCTAATTTTGTTGATGGAAGTTGTTTTAATGCTGCATAAAAAATTTCAAAATGTTTTAGTGCTTTTCTAATTATATCTACCGGCTCTGCGCTAATTCCTTCATTTCCAAGATATTCGTGTTCTCATCCTTCAATAAACTCTTCATATGCATCGTCGATTGTTCTATCTAATATAGTTTCTAAATTCTGTTCAAATTTACCGTTTTCTCTAACTAAAATGGAATCAAGCAATACTTTTGTAAAACAGATCACTTTTGATTCTTTCGTAACAATATCCCATGCTATAGATATAATTATATTCGGATCTCTATATCAAACGAATTAAGAGATCTATTCCGTGATCATTCTTTTCAAAGTAACAGGAGTCTATTAAAGCATTCAAATAATGGCATTTATACGCCTTAATTATTCCCATATTTAACAGTTGCAATATCGATGTTGTGTTCTTTGGTAAGAGATGAAGTTCCACATTGCTCAACTTAAAAATTGGGAGTAATGGTGCAGTGTTTAAGATCAACAGAATATTCCTCGACTTACCTTCCATGTCATCATTAAAATTATTGCATATTTTGCAAATAAAAAAGACTTATCGATGCTTTTGATGAACTCACGTAATCAACACAGACTTCAACAAGATTTAAAATTCATTGGTCTTGATTTTTAGCCCTTATTATGACAAATGAGTTAATTTTTCAACCGACATACTACATGTGAGCATAATAGTTAAGCGCTTCTTATCGGAGTCGACCCATTTCAGTTATCATCAGGTGTTACAAAACTTTTACTAGGCTGATTTTCGTAATACAACGCCGCTTATCACAATTAAATAAGTTATTTACGTCAATTTTCCCAATTTTTTTTTAAAATTCTGTTTTAGATGATTCAACAGATGTCATGTCAGCTGAATTAGATTCCTCTGAAATGTTTTACAATGTTAGCTCATGTCTCCTCTTAAAATTTTATACCAACCTATTTGAGGCTTAAAAACTGAAAAGTTTTATCCTATTTGCAATTTTTTTGCAACCATCTTAATAATTGTATCGTTTACAGGGACGCTGTCTGTTATCAAACGTAAAAAAACCTCAAACATATGATCATCTAAAATTAAAAAAGACTTTTTATTTTCTTTAAGCTTAAATAAATAGCCGAGCAGGTTTTCTATAGAATGTTTGAGTTGTTTTTTTCATTATAAAAACCCTTCCTTTATAAATTAAATATTTTTAGACTAGTTTTATTCAGATATATTCTCTAAGTAAATAACATTCTCAAACTCTGCTAGTTCTTGTTTTGATAATTCTTTCATGGGTTGCAAAAAATATAAAATTTATTGGTGCCCTAAATCGAGGTAAAAATCATACAAAAATAAATTTTAAACGCTTTTTATTAAGGATAAAATATTTTGAAAAAAAAGAAGCCCCGAAATGAGAGTTTCGATTGGGGCGAAATGCCCCACACCCAAGGGTGCCCTAAAATCGAGTTAGGACTGTATATAAAATTTCAAGACAGGGAATTATTATGTTTGTTTTAAAAATATAAAAATTTCGGTTCTACAACGGGTTAGTTTCCACCTTCAAAAATTAGTAAATCGCAATTAGTATGAGGCGGCACATAATTCTTATTTTAAATGAGCTCTAAAAAATGATATAAACTTACATATATTTAAATATTAATGTCAGCTGCTACATATCTTGATTTAATAAAAATGCGGCGAGGCAGCATTTTTACTAAATTAAGATATGTAGAAGCTGACATTATTATCTAAATATATATAAGTTTATATCATCTTTTAGAGCTCATTTATAATAAGAATTATGTGCCGCCTCATACTAATTGTGATTTACTAATTTTTGAAGGTGAAGTCTGTCCGGGAAAACAACTTAACCGAAATTAAAAAAAAATATTTTTTTTTCACATATGTTAAAACGACTAACAGAACAATGGACCACGAATTCTTTAATTTTATTTCAGACAGCAATAATATAATTGAATTATTCCAAGTTTTGGAATTAATACCAGAACATAAATCTTGTCCGTAATATTACAATGATACAAAAATAACGGATAATATAAAATATAATATTGGTGATGTATGGAGATGCTGTCGGTGTAGAAATCATTTCAATTTACTTGATGGCTCTTCTTTATGTGGCAAAAAAATATCACCCTTTGTTTTTCTAAAATTTTTTCACTATTTCTTCAATAAAAATAATTTTACCGACAATTATATATTGCATAACTGTGATATAGGCGAGGAAAAATATGCGAATATACTTTCTATTGTTAGAGAAAAAATATCGAAAATTGTTAGGCATAATAAAAAGGAACTTGGAGGTACTCTTAAAGAGGTTCAGATTGATGAAACAAATTGGGCCAATCGTAAATATGGTATAGGATATATATGAAAACGAATTTGTATTTGGAGTATTTCGAAAGTATTACCGGTTACTGTTATTATGAGGTAGTAGATTATCGTAAAATATCATCTCATATACCTAATATTGATAGATAAATTAAATAAAAGTTATATGTATTTCTGATCATGGAGAGCTTATAATTCTATTCGAAGATGTTTAAGAAATACTGCTTATCATACACATTATTTTGTTGACCCAATTTTAAGGCTAATACACAGATGATAGAAAATTTATGGTTACATCTAAAAAAAATAAAACATTATAGTTATGGTATTAAATTGGATACCTTGAAAGATACACTAGACGTGTTTTTTTTTAAGAATTATAAAAACATTGGATTTTCTGAATTTTTAATTATTATATTAAACAAAGATTAGATTGTTTTTTTTAACGTTTTTTTTATACTTTTGTTAAGTTGTTTTACTTGGTTAGTCACTACCTTCAAAAATTAGTAAATCGCAATTGTTAAGGAGGGAGAACATGATTCTTAAATCAAATAAGCTCCAAATGATGAGAGAAACTGGGAAATGAAGTTCTACAATCAAGGGCTCTAATATAGGGAGGTTTACAAAAAACATACATAGCTAGATTTTTAGTATACCTCTATATATCAGAGCCCCTGATTTTAGAAATTTATTCCAAGTTTATCTCATCATTTGGAGCTTATTTGATTTAAGAATCATGTTCTCTTTCTTTAACAATTGCGATTTACTAATTTTTTTGATGAGCCTAGACTGTTGTAGAACTAAAATTGCTTTTTTATTTTATCGACTTTTAAATCCTCTTTTTCTAAATTAAATTAGCATAGAGAAATTTGACGTTTTTTTATAAATAACAATATACTTTTATGTATAATAAATACATTCTTAAAATAAAAGAACAAACTTTAAACGCATATTAAAATTCATTATCCTTTTTTTTACCGTTTTTATTAAATGCTATTAAGTTTTATGCTTTTATGGAATAAAAAACTTTTCTTTTAAAAAAAGGAAAATGACAATTATATAATTTATTAAATGAATTCAAAAACATTTTCTAATTCTTTAATTTTTTTTAAAATTTATTTAGTTTTAATTATATATCAAAAAATGCTGTTTCGTCAGAAAGTGGGGAACCAGCGGATTGTATTGGAATTTTAAGAATGATGCATTTAGATTGATGTCATTTAAAGTGTGGCAACTGAGGTGGGTGATATCTGAGGTGGGTGTTATCTGAGGTGTTTCTAATCTGGAGACGGGGCTGATCCAGGGATGGTGCTTATCTGGGGTGGTTTTAGATGGGTTCGGCCGTTATTTTTTTTTTGCTTTTTTTTCTTAAGTAACCCTCCTTTATAAAAAAATATTGTAAACTACAAAATATGTCATTTTCAAGAGATAATATATGAAAAAAAAATATTATGTCAATCAATGTCATATTTTAGTTGTTTACGATATTTTTTTATAAGGTAGGTATCTATGAAAAAATAGAACAAAAAAAAATATTGAAAATATAAAAAAAATCTATTTAAAATAAAATTTTAATAAATCATGCTTAACGGAAGATCATTGGAAGTAGGTAACTTTTAAAAGACTCCTACTCTAATAAAAACTGTAAATAACAAAATAAATTTGGTTAATCCGAAATTGTTCCCCATACACATAATAGTAGTCGGTATGGAACAAATTAAAGAAAATGATGCTAGTATCATCCAATGATTTACACGCTGTTTCAATTTTTTGATTTACAAATAACGTTATAATAACGATGATTTTAAGAATTTTTAAATGTTTTTAAATAATCGTACAGTAGCTTTACATATCAAGTTAATTTAAATTTTTTTATTTAAATCCAATCTCTTTTTATAATTAGTATTAAAAATAATATAATTCGAATATTTATTTAATTATTTAAACAAAATTTTCAATATTTATAAATACAGTAGGAGTCGATTTTAGCGAGAAGTTTTCTAAATTTTCAGTAGGAAAAGTCGACCGGTTGTAAAAATGACCATGCTAAAAAAATACATTTTAAAAATGTTTATTCAAAATTTTTATTAATAAAATACTTTATTTTTCCTTTAAGATGCTATTCTTTATACTCTGATTGTATTTTTTCATGATATTACAAACTTTCTTTTAAAAATTCTGAATTGTATGATGCTAAAAAATCGATTTCATTTCTAAGAGATTTTAAAATATCGATACTATTCAAAGAAACAGACTTGGGCTTTTCTTGTTGAATATCGATTACTTTGTCAAGGGATTCAATACTAGTATCTGAAAATAAATCTACTTCATTAGATCCACTTTCTAACTCCATTTTAGTCAACTCATACTCAAAAATACCAGTTTTTTTGCCAGCAATTTGAGAAAACAGTATTAGATATTTCTTCAAAGGCTTTCTCAACCTAATGAAGAAATACAACTCATCAATTTTCTTTCTAATCAGAGAATGATCAGTTTGTATATAAAACCATTATACATTAAAAAGTTATTTAATAATGACCTAAACTTAGGTTTAAAAGAGTTAATTATTCTGGCATCGGGAGGTTATATAAGTGAGGTACTGTTAGATGTAAACATTATTTTGATATTACTCTTGCTTTCCACCTTGTGGCCACTGAAATTATCAAGGAAAAGAAGAATTTTTAGATTTAATCCAATTAAATCATCGTTAATTATATTATATATTCATTTGAAAAACTATAAGTAAACCAAGCAGTTTTGTTGACCCTATAGAATAATTTAAATATATATAAATGGACATTCTTTTAAGCTCTAAGGTTTTTCATTTCTTTATTAACAAAGGTTTTAACTTTTAGCCTAAGGGATTTACACCCAAAATAAAGTTTATTTTTGTTTTGTCTTGATTAAAATTTATTTATTCTTTCTTCTCTTTTATCAAGAACATACGATTTTTTTTTTGCTTTAATGTAGAGCGATGTTTCATCCATGTTAAAAATGTCTTATTTATCATATATTGTAAACTGTAGATTAAGTTTTTCTTCAAAGTATTTCATCAAAGAGAGATTGGCACTACAAGGCTCACCATGTAAATTGACATTACTTAGATTTGCATTTTTATATAAGTCTTTACAAAGTAAAGTGAGAATTTTTTGATGTCTATATTTTTATATATATTTATATATTACATGCTGACAACATCCATAGCTGGCAACCCGGAAAGTTGTCTCCAACCATATTCTTATGACCTTTGGTTCCTGGTGTTCCGATAATACGTCACTTTCTAAGCTACCCAGAAGCCCAGTTGTATACGCGATTTTCGTTTTATCAATGACTCGGCAGGATACAGGTAATTAGAGGCTTTTTCATGATATTTTATTTATCATTGCTTTTTGCCGAGATGCGTCGCCGCACTCATCCCCACACCAAGGAGAGTTCCTTCTGCTTCATTGTAATTTTAGACCAAGTCTTAATCAGCTATACCACACTGGAACAAATGTATATTAATACTATATTTCTATAGTTTTTGACTACTTAATGTCATTCCCTAATTATTTATTAAAGAGTGACGTCAACGGGATTCGAACTACGATACTTAAATTTTACATCCTAGAGTGTTAACCACTAAGCTATCCGGCCCCGTCTATACTTTTAGATTTGTAGAACTTCTCTCCAAGTTCAAGAGATGTTTTGCGGCTAATTGGAATGTTTAAACCATCAAGTGTGGAATATTGTTAAATAAGTACAAATCAATTTCGTTGTTTTTATATTTTATAGAAGAAAATTTGTTCTAGTTGATAAATCATATTCATTCTCTACAAGATTAATATAATAGTAAATGTATTTTAAGATTGATCTTGCACTTGATGCGGAGATAGATATTTTTTCATAACATCAGAACGTCTAAACCCCTTTCCTGAAATTATAAAATCTGTCCTTTTCTTTTCTAACAAAGTCATTTTTTTCTCCATTTTATGGGTCGCAAAAATTTACATTTTTATAGGTTAAGAAAATAAAATTTTTTTTTGATGTAAAAACGTACACGTCGAATATTTTTTAAAAAAAAGTGGTTTTAAAAATCGACCGGTCGTAAATTTTAACATTATAAGATCATTGAAAAATGTAGAAATAGTTTATAAAAACAGTAAAAAATGATCAAAATCGGCTTAAATAAATCTTAGTTTTTAGAAAATATTAACTAAAACTTTTTTCGGATCTTAATTATCATTTTGGTGGAAAATTTTAACATTTTAATGGACAAAAAATGAACTTCGACTGTAAATTAACTCTTAATGAATTATGGTATTATAAAAAACCAAATTAAATTTAAATGGTACCCTAAAATACTAAAAAATTTATATGCCCATGTTACCGTACCATAAAAAAACAAAATTAAAAAATTATTTGTACCAGATGAAAAAAATGAAAAATTACCATGGAACAATAAAAAACAAAATGAAAATGTATATGGTACCATAAAAACGGTAACACGTGAACTCTCGGGGGCGAGATCATGCGCTGCGATCGCGTCGAGTTTGAAAACCTTGAGAGAGATTTTCGGACAAGATTTTTATAGCCCGGGGAATAAATATCATGATTTTAAAAATTTAAAAAATTTGTAAAAATATAAAAATTTATTTAAAAAGTCCAAAAAAGGTGTCTTTTATTAATAATAACCTTTTTTTATTTCTAAACAGTTTTTGTACATCCATTTTCACGCATACCTATCATTAGTCTAAAAACTTATTGATAGACATGTATGAATGAAATCCCTCACAATTTCTATCTCGGTGAATGAGACGGTATTTTGCAAATCTTTCGATTTTTAACGCAGTGTTTCATGACCTTTTTTAGCTTACCGCCCCTTATAGCATAGAAAATTATCTAACCTTCCCCCTTAACAACTAAATTTCTGTTTATCATAATATACAACTTTTCAGTAAAGTTTTTAGCATGTTAAAGGTTTAGATAGCTTACTAGTAACACACTTAGATGTAAAATTTGAATATAATGACCGAATTCATCTAAAGTTACTTTGAAATAATAGAGATAGACATTAAGCGATCACATATAATGCTATTTAAGTTTTATATAGCTGATTAAGATTAGTAAAATCATACGTTCCAACTAAAAAATGCAAATTTTATATTAAAAATATAAAGATTCTTATAAAAATGAAAAACTATATAAAAAATGGGAATTTCTATAAAAATGAAAAATTCCCATTAAAAATAACAAGTTCTGTAAAATTGGGAAATTCTCATGCAAAAAATAAAATGTTTACACTTATTTATTAAAAGTTCAAAATTTATGGAGAGTTTTATATAGTTATATACCTATTTTCGTGATTTATCGAGCCATTTGTCTAAGTATAAGGCCAATTTTAGTAGTGTTATATACCCCTTTTCAAAGAGTTTTAATGGCATTTTCATAGAGTTATATACCCAATTTTCACGGGTTTATATACCTATTTTATTAAAGTTATAGTGTCATTTTCCCAGTGTTATTGAGACATTTTAGAGCTTCTTTAGTATGTGGGATATGAGTAAGGTAGCTACATTGCATTGATATTTCTATATGAATTATTGAAATTAAAAACAGAGATGGCTAAAAATAGATAAAAATAATTAATTATTAATTAAAATATAATTTATATATATATATATATATATATATCTTTGAAGATAATCATTTTTTTCATGATTTCTGTTTTAATCAGAAATCTTATTTTAAAAGTATATTCCTCTAACCAATTATCAATGTTTTTTCTCATGACACCAGGCTATTTACACATAGTACTTTTGAGATGTGACCAGAACCCTTTGATATTATTAGTATGTGTACGTATCTAAGCTAATAAATTTATTATTATGGTTCACAACCTTATGCTTAAGACATAATTTTTCTGCTACACCAAGATATGAAAGATGTCCGTCGGTATAGAATTTTGTTAAAACACTATTTTTTCTTGACAAAGCTGACCTAAAGTTTCAACTTTTTTTATTTTCACCACGCTTTATATAAAAGTTGGTTTTGAATTCTGAATCAATTGCTCCCAAAAATCCACATGGATGAAAATTTCATCATTAATTGATAAGTGATATCTTATTACACATTTTCTTGATAAAACGGTCTCGTCTGCTTAACCACTTTCTACAAACCACCATGAAAAATAGGTCTTTATCACGATATAATTTATAAAAATTGTAATTTCTTCTTGATTGATGCTATAGTTGCATCTTATATTCTGTAACCTATTCAATTTTTTGTAATTAGCATCTTAAGAAGTAGATATGTTACGTGAACGAATTTTGTACTGTTAATTTACTATCGGTTATTGATTTTTATGACGGCAATAAGAATTAAAACTTTTGTAATCAATATTTTTTCATTTCCCCGTGTATAAACAATAAAATTGGATATCCCAAAACATTTAATACGATCTCTTGTAATATTAAAAATGTTATTCTCGATGAAAAAATCATATAAACTATAATATTAAAAAGATATATCAATTATTTTCTATCTTATTAGTGCTATTTTTTTTTATTTTGCTTTTATTTGATATGTGTGCCATTTTTTCGGGCCTATATTCTAAAGAAGTTTCGACATCTTACTAGATTTATAGACAATTTTAAGTATTTACACAAAAAAGCCGCATAAATATCCTAAAACCTAAAATCTGATAATTTTCGGCCGTACTCCGCTTATCATCTATATTTTTTATAGGGTAAAATTATTCAATATATACATAAGAGAAATTTAAGTTTGAACTATAATATTTTTTTGGTTTTAAATAGGTAAGCGAAACTCGCTGCGATATTTTTTTAAAAAAATATACAATATCTTAATTTAGAAAAAATATTTAGACTAATTTTCCATACACATAACTTCAAAAAAAATTCTAAAAAGTACCAAATATAGTGATAGTAAAATATAATTTCCTTATATGATCTTATATACATAATGCCGAAATATTTTTATAATATAAGCCGTCTCTACGAGTTAATATTATAAAAAAAATCGAAAATATATATATAGACCGCAAACGCGCATTTTATTCTGATTTGTCGCTACTATATTGGTACTTTATGTATATATTCCAGAAGTTTGTTTCTCTGGAAAGTAAAGATCGAATATTTTTTTAAACTAATATAATGCGTAAAATATTATAAAAAATCTCTCAGCGAGTTCTAGTGCTAAGGTCACTACAAGTTTGCGTCAAATAGCCTCTGGAGAGTTCTCGTGCTACCTATTTAAAACCGAAAAAGTATTATAGTTTATATTGAAATTTTTCACGTATATTTTGAATAATTTTCCCCTTAAGAAAAAATATAGATAATGAACGGAGTAGCGCTAGAAATTTTTAGATTACTTTATGGTATATTTAGGTGTTATTTTTTGTGTAAAAACTTGAAATTTCTCTATAGCTCTAGGAAAATAGCTAAATCTAGAAAAATGCCTCTTAACTATCAGAGAATGAGTCCTAACTCTAAAAATGGGTCTATAAGTCGGAGAAAATATATCGATAACTATAAACTTTGTCTATCACTTTGGGTAACTTGATCTATAACTTTGTAAAAGTATATAACTCTGAAAAAATAGTCTATAACTTCACAAAATAGATCTGACACTTTGATAAAATGGATCTATAACTCTAAGAAAAAAAAATATAACTCTGTGGAAGTGTTTTATAACTTTGAGAAAATCGGTCTAAAAGTATGAAAAACTCTGCAAATAAAATAAAATTTAAATTAACTAAGTAAAACGCATATTTTTTATGGCAATTTATAATTTTCCAAAGGTAACTTTACATTTTTTAATGTTTATTTTTCTTTTTTAATAAAAAAACCAATTTTTTGATGGAAATTTTAATTTAGGAGGAAACACTATATTTTTAATGGAAACTTTTAAGTGGTAACTTTTTATTATTATTCGCGAATTTCTCATTTTAATTAGAAATTTCCATTTTTAGTGGTCTACTCTGTAAAATTGAATTTCTTATTTTTGCTAAAGAAGCCCAAAGATGTATATTTTTTTTGTCATAAATATAAAACTATTGTCATAAAAATATATCGCTACTTTAAGTAATCACTATGAAAATATAGATTAAACCTTTTGCGCTAAATGCATCAAATGATCCAAATGCATAAGCTGCGTTAAATGCGCAAAATGCGCTAATTCGCAGAATTCACGAAATTTTCCAGATACTCGACAGGTTAGAATTGCAGATTTTCATAAAAATAAGCACAATTTTTCTATCGCAATCATTTATATTTGAACAATTCGCATTTTAATTGAATTACTTATAGATTAAAAGTTATATTCAATAATTTAGACATGTAAAAATTTTAAAAAAACCTGACATAACAGGGAAAATATTATATGATTAATTATATGAAAATGAATAAGTTTATGTCAATATAGATTTTTGAGATATATGACGAAGATTTACGAGTATTATACATTATAAAAATTTAAAAAAAAATTTTTATAAGCTTTAAAAATTTTTAAATATTATTATGTGCATTTGGCACACAATAATTCTATATATTTAAAATATGTGTTAAAATTAATTGCAAGCTGTTACATGTGTTAGCAAAATTATTTGTTCACCGCGTCTATAATGTCATCACCGCCCCCCATAATGTCATCACCGCCCCATAGATGATTCTTAAATAACCTCGTATTCTTATAAATTAGTATCACGCCCAGGAGGGGCGATAACGCCCACGTTGAGAAACATTGCTCTAACGGGTTAGGTTCCTTATCTAGATTAGTAAGTCTTAATTGGGAGTAGCATAGAGTAAGTCTGAATTTGAATAAACTCAAAATCTTAAGATAAATTTATAAATATAATTTATGATTTAAATACGAGAATATATTTACCTTCGCAAATTTATTGTAAGCACTAAATTTGGTAATGGTCTATATATTATCGCATTTTTATTATTAATTGCGTTTATGGATTTATCTATAGATTTTTGGCTTATTTAAAATATAAAACATACTCTGTGCTAAAACCAATTAACACTTGCTAATCTGGGTATAAAACCTAAACCAGTTATAAAACCGAAAATTCATGAGCCTCTCATCATCTGCTTAAGATTAATTCGCAAAAAAAAATTAATAAAATACATGAGGTATATTTTTTTGAAAATTTTTATAAAGGAGTATGATAAACATGATGACTCTGGGAGATATAATAGGCATGATCCCGATTTTCTCATAAAAAAAATATTTTAATCTTTGTTCAAACTAGAATATGTATAAAAAACATTTGATATATTTTTTCTCTTTGACTCTTCATTCCTCAGAAAAAATATAAAAACTACCAAAATAAAAAATTAAAAGTATAAAAATTAAGTACACTATATCCATAGGAACCCGGTCATGCTTTATAAATAACCGTCAAAACTACTAAAAATAAAACATATTGGCTTAAGTCGCCGAATTATAGATGTTCTTTTACACACTTTATTTTCTATACGTCGTTCTTCAATCAATTAGCCGAAGATTAAAAAGGCTAAAAAAAACGACGTATAAAGAATATTACTGTGTAAATACACACCTATTCAAATCAGTAGAGTTAATCTAAAAGAATAACATTTTAGCAATTTTAGATGGTTATTTATCGAAACTTGACCAGGTTCCTGTTATATTTCGGATTTTTGCTAGATAAACTCGTTTTTTTAAGAAAACAATATTGTTAGTCTTAATAAAAAGATCAAGATCATGTAATATAATGAAATAATAAATTATATATGGTAAAGAATAGTTTGTACTGAGTGCATAAATGACCCGGGGATTATACCCTAAAATGGTAATAAAAAAATAAAAAAATGTGTTTTTGATATTATCTCGAGGTGATATTAGCGGAATTGAGTATTTAGGGAAAAAACGTTTTGATATGTCTATTTTAAGAAAAGACCTTTAACAAAAAAAATATATTTTTTTTATAATAAACTAAATTTACGCCATGATCACGACAATATCATTTCAAAAAGTAATTTTTTACTCATTTTTTGATTACCCTATCGGGGTCCATTAGGATAAATAATAAAAAATCACTAGAATACTGCCTTTTAAGTTTCTTTTAACAGATTTTTTAGACCTTAAATATTCCATGTGATATCATATCATTGTAGAAATTATATTCAGCGTCTTTTATTAATATTAAAATTATAATTTCATTAAGTATCATTTTATTTATATTTTTTATGGCTTTAACATGAATATAAAAATTAAAAATAATTATATAGACAAAACTATTTTTTACCTCGAAGGACCCAGAATTATACCCAAATCCGGTAAAAAAAAATTATAAAAATATTTTTTTGAACTTATCACGAGGAGATATTAGTGAAAATCGAGTTTTTATTTTTTTTTGAAAAAATATTTAAAGACTCGATTACCGCAAATATAATCTCGCGATCATTTCAAAAACATTTTTTTATTATTTTTTGATTGCCATTTTTGAGTATAATTCTGGTTATTTTGGGACTGAATAACGAAAAATTTATTTGGATTTTTTCAGTCATCTTATATGATCCATAAGTATTTGAATAATAATAAGTTATCAGGACAATGAAAATTTAGAAATACAAGTATTGTATTTTAAGAGCTTCTTGGAATTGCTTTTTAATTTATAAATAAAATTGTAATTTTATTAATTTAAATACACAATTTCTTATAATTCATTGAGTAAAGCTCCAAATAACTTTTTTAGCAAATTTTTACAGATATCTATTGATGTTATACTAGAGTTCCTATGGATATAGAGTACAAAAATTATTTCTTTATATTATCTTATATACAGTGGATCCCCTTAAATATGAACACTTTCGTACCATTTATTTTTCGGTGTTCACATTTAAGGGTATGAACATTATATATGATGTTTATAAATTAAATATTTGCATATACTTAAATATAATGATTATATTATTAATAGATGTTTTTGTAAATATATATATTCATATTATTCTTGATATAATCAAATACATGACTGTATACGCGCGTTAAGTGCTAATTCCCCTATTCGCAATTCGCCCGGTTTTCAATTTGCACGATTCGTAATCCGCAAAAAATAAATATAAAAAAAAATATTTTAGATTGGTTCTAAAACAGTTTGCCACGATCATTTTGATATTAAAAAATGCCTTTCGGCGAATATGTACTCTTTCTTTCTGATTTAATGTAATATCCATATTAAAAGTTACTTTTATATCATGTATTTAATTTTTTTTTAAACAATTAATAGATATTTAAAAATTTGGCGCGCAACGTTAAATTTAGCAAATACCTATTAATTGTTTAAAAAAAAATCAAAATAAATGATAAAGACGTAATGTTTTATGAAAATCGGATCTTGAGGGTTTTTCCCCCATGGGTGAAAGTCATGCATTTCTCATTTTTGATTTTTTATCTAATTATTTTAATTATTAAATTTATAATATAAGTTAAATAATCAAAAAATTCATTTTTTTTATGAGAGAAGCCACCTTTTTTAATGTGGAAAAAAGCCTAAGACCCTAGATATCTTATGATTAATTAGAAAAATCGAAACATCTCTGCCTAAAGGCAATTTTTATTTTTTAAAGTGAGTTGACCTGTTAGAGAACTAATCCTTTTTATTAAAATCGTACACTTATATATTATTTCGTTACCAAAAAAGCCCCAGGGCGAGTTTCTGGGTATTCACCTGAAAATATAGACCCGGAAACACGCCTCCAAAAAAATATTTCTAAATAATTTTTATTACAAAATATTTTAAAAGGAATTTTTAAAAAATTACCTCTAAATAATTCTTATTACAATTTATTTCTAAATAATTTTTTATACATATTATTTCTAAATAATTTGTAGTAGAAATAATTTAGATATATATTACATGATGACAATACCCATAATTGCATATACAGAGTAGGTTCTCTTCGAGGTCGCAGACATTTGGTTCTTGGTTTCAGTTTATGTCACTAATAATCTACCCAGAGGCCAATCTGTATACACGATTTTCGTTTTATCTATGAGTCGGCAGAATACGGGTAATTTGAGGCTTTTTCATAATTTTTTTTTATGTTATAATTGCTTTTTGCAGATATGCGTAGCCGAACTATATCCACACATGGGATAGGCCTTTGGTTCTTCTTCATATTAGATTAAGTCTTATTCAGCCATTCCCACTGGAACAGCGGTATATTAATACTATATTTATTGACCGCTACATGTCAATATCAAATTTTTATTGAGGTGACGTCGGCTTATTCGAACTTCTATTCTTATATTTTCCTCTAATGGTGTTAACAACTGAGATATCTGGCCACAATATTTAGAAATATTTTTTTGGCCGAGTTTCCGGATCCAGATTTCTGTGTAGCAATTTTATTTAAAAGGTGGGGTGGCTAAACCGATAGAGAATAATCCTTTTTATTATTTCACACCTTTTTTATTTATATATTTAATATTTTCGAAATTTTTCTTTGTTCATATTTAAGGGTCAATTTTTTTTTGAAATAAAAAAATATAATGGTTTTTATTAACAAATTTTTTTTTATTTTTTTGTTCACGTTCAAGGGTAAGGGTCATTTTTATTAATGATTTTTTTCAAAAATTTTAAAAAAGAGAAGTGTTCAGATTTAAGGGTGTTCATATTAAGGTGATTCACTGTACATATTTGAACAAAGTTTCCGAGTCATAATTATATTTTTCATATTCTGGTAAATATAGGTCAAAGAACAACATTTAAAAAATGAGAAGCAAATTGTCTGAAGAAATAACGATTTTTACAGTACGTATTTGGGTTTATGCAGAAATTATTTATACTTTATAGTTACTATATTTAACTGTTTAGTATATTTTTTTATTGAAGAGTTTTTCTAGAAAAAAGAGAACTAATATAATTTAACAGCAACCATAATAATCCATATTTAACATAAATTGATATATTTTCATTTCGTATAAGAAATATTTAGTTAATGACACTATAAATGCAAAAAATTACTGAATTTACAAAGATAATATATAAGAAACATGAAAAACCCATAGTTTATAGTATGGCATATCTATTCGATATATAAATCTAATAAAAAATTTGAATATTGAACCTAAATCGCGTTTGTTTATATAAGAGAAAGAACGCATAGCATGAATGCAATCACTTTTGAGACTAATATGGTACTATAAAAACTTAAAAAGATCAAGCTACCATAAAAGATAAAATTAAAACATTCCTTGGTGCTATTTTGATTTAAAAAGAACAAAATGAAACATTTACATGGCGCAATATGATACCATAAAAACAAAATTAGGCTCTATTGTACAACAAAATCAAAATGAAAAAGTTATATAGGCACCATGGAGATCAAAAATATGAAAAGTTATAAGGGTTTCATGTTGATTAGAAATAAAATAGTCATGGCACTTTGAAAATTATTATATACAGTCAACTCTCTATAACGTGAACACCTTTAGCGTGAACATGAACAACATGAACATTTTTTTTCAAAAATATGGTCTCTTGAGAATATTTTCTCATACATTTAATCCATGTTCATACTAACTCTTTAACGTAAACAATGAACAGAATTTTTTGATATAGTCTCTTTTTTATATAAATTTTTTATTTCTATACCGTTAGCATGAACAATAAAAAAATCAAAAACGGTAGAGAGTTAACTATAGGAAAAATATAGAGTGCTTGCTAGAACTCTGCAGGCAGAAATCAACATAAACCAGCGTTTTCTAGCAGAAAAATTTAATATCTCTGTTGGTTTTGTCAATAAACTTTTAAAGTTCAATCCATCAG
>SDVU01000021.1:0-28327 GCA_016256075.1 Dictyocoela muelleri | reverse complement strand
GAGAGTTGTCTCCAACCATAGTCTTATGACCTTTGGTTCCTGGTGTTCCAATAATACGTCACTTCCTAAGCTACCCAAAAGCCCGCTGTATACGCGATTTTTGTTTTATCAATGACTCAGCAGGATACAAGTAATTAGTGGTTTTTCATGAATTTTTATTTTTCACTACTTTTTGCCGAGATGCTTCCCGCACTCATTCCCACACACCTAAGAGAGTCCTTTCTGCTTAATTATCATATTAGACCAAGTCTTAATCAGCTATACCTCGCTGGAACAACTGTATCTTATATTATTATAATAGATATGACAGCTTAATTTCATTCCCTCTTTATTTATTGTAGAGTGACGTCAGCAGGATTCGAACCTCGAGACTTAAATTTTACATTCAAGACTGTTAATTACTGAGATATCTAGCCTCATCAAAATATTCTATATTAATTTTAACTTAATATTTTTCGATATTAACTAAATCAATTATAAATAAAAATATTCAAATATTAATAGTAATATACGACTAAATATATATTATAATATATTACTAAACGCATATTATTATATATTACTGAAAGTATTCTTTTATTATTGATTTTTTTGGTTAGAAATTAAATGTAAAATCTGTAATTTTATTTTATTGATAGTCAATTTGTAAGATAATATCAATAAAATAAACAAACATTTTTTAATTTTATATGATTAATATTTAAATTCGTATGTTATAATAAGTTTACTATTTTTAAAATTAAAAATAGATACAAAGAAATTATTTAATTAAAAAAGAATTATAATTCTTTTTGTATAAATTTTTTAAATTATGCTATTTTTTTATTTTACATCAAATCTATTTTGATAATATTTCAACAATACTTAAAAAAATCAAATCAATATTATATGTAAAATTGGAATTTAATAAATATATCAGTCCTCTTTTTCTAACTATGAATAAATTTTTTTAATTTTATTTGAATAATACAATTATCACATTTCAATATATACTTAGTTATTGTATTGCGTAGTACCTATTATTTTTAAAAACTCATAAAGAAATCTTACAATCGATATATTTATTTTAAACAGTATTTCATATGAAAAAAAATATATATAATTATAATTTACCTTAATTTCTTATTTTTTAACTTCTTAGATTTTATTTACTCGCAATAATAATAAGATCATTCTAAATTAATAATATATCGAATATCACGCTGTTTAATACATATCAGTATAATAAAAATACTGTACTTTAAGATTATAATGTCAAAATTTGGTACTGTTATATTATAACTGAGCACTTTTTTAGTGTAAAGAAAATGATCTCATCGTAAATATTAAATTTTACGAGGCATGTTATTTTATGCTATTCCAGAAGAGACGTACATATTTTCGTATTAAGCTATGGTTGCAATTATTTAAAGTATAGGTTTTTTAGGAGACACTATAAATAATTTTATCCATAGTGAATATGAGAAAATAAATGTCAACTCCGTAAGTAATATGATTAAATATCATACCTCGTTCAAAATTAAGATTTCCGATGAGATCATTTTTATTCTAAAAAAGTGCGCCGGTATAATTCGACATTTTATAACAAAATAATAATATATACATTATAAAACAATGCAAAAAATCAAGGAAAAATTGAACCAGCTCAGTTAAGAAAACGTCTCGGATTTAAATAAAAAACCGTTTTAAGATCTTAATAAGACTGGGTATAATTAACATGTAAAAGAGGGGCCTATATTATTAAAAATGATAATAATTGTCAAGGGACTATGTGTAATCGGGACTAGGTGACAATATAGAAATTTTTAAAAATATAATTATAAAATTGAAATTTTAGTCTTTGAAACGTGGGTCAACACCATTTTTTAAATAAAATTATTATTTTGAATAATTTTATTGTGGAAATTCAAGTTATAAAATTAAATGCACACTATAAATTATTCAAAAATAAAAAACCAAAAAAATTGTATTTTTTACCAATAGGAGGCAATTTTTTGTTTAAATTCCTTCTAATATTATTCTATCATCTACTTATTCTATGTAGGCATTTTCCAATTTATCAAAACTAATATTATATAAATTTTTGTATCCAAATGTTCGTTAGAAAACACGTAATAACCCCGCGCTAAAAAAAACATTTTTAACCTTTTTCAAATGATTAAAAATCATGAAATTTAATTTAAAATAAAATAAAAATTAATAAAAACTGATAAAATTTGGAAATGGTATTGTGGAAATTGCAATATTGTTTTCAAAAAACATTGGTTATTATGATGTAATAAAAGGAATTCAGATACGAGACAAGTGTTACTAAAAATAGACCTTTATATAGAAATAAGATGTCTTTTAATCTGATGCTTTTTATTTATAATGATTTTATAAAAAAGAAAACAATCGCTGATATGGCAATATTACATAATGTTACAAGGTCATGTGTAAGGAAAACGATAGTTGACATTTTTAATTTTATTTTTTATAAATATATTATTGATATTAAAAAATTGGGAGTAGATATTTTTGTAGAAGGAGATGAAAGCCATTTAGTTCGTATAAAGTATCATAGAGATAGATTATTAAAAGATATCTGGGTTTTAGGATTTTAGAAAGAACACCACAAAAAAAGAATTATTATGCTACCAATTATAAAAAGAATAAAAATCTGTATTAAATTTTCTCACTTTATTATTTGTAAAAAAAATCAAAAATATATACTGATAAATAGGGTGGTTATTCTGAACTTAAAAAACTTAGTTATCAACATAAAACAGACAATCATTCGGAAAATTTTCTTGATCCCGAGAGTAATTGTCATACAAATACAATTGAAGCAAATTGGTCTTGTATGAAAAGAGGAATACCAATAAGTTTAAGGAAGAAAATTACATTAAAGCATTCATATTAAGATACATGTTAATAAGAAATAATAAAGGCGATGAACTCAGTATTGTTTTAAAATATATTTTTAAATAAAACTTATTAATATTTTAAATTTAAATTTACAAATTTTGTCAGTTTTTATTAATTTTGATTTTATTAAAAATTAAATTTCATGGTTTTTAATCATTTGAAAAGGGTTAAAAATGATTTTTTTAGCGTGGGGGTATTAAGTGTTTTTCAACCCAAATGTTCATACGATGCTAGTATACGAGTATTAGGGTTATTATCTAGATGCAATTTACAAGAAACTCTTTACCTATTGATAATCGGATTGTATCATCGGGCCATTAATTACAGCAATCATTCTATCTGCTACAAATTCACTATGAATAGTCGCATGTGATTTAATTATTTTCAAATCCCATAATTCAAAATTAAACTCGCCTTCATCATTAACTTCAATTAAATATTGTTGTGATTTTTTTTCGTATTCATTTATGTATGCCTATAATGCATCTGAATAATATTGACTGTTTAAACAATCATCTACTGACCTTCCAAACATAATTTTAAAATGAGAATTTCTAGGTGTTTCATGAATAAAACAATTGTACAAATATGCTATATCTTAGTATAGAATTGTCTATTTTCCCGGTATATTCATAGAATATCATGTTGAACTTATGCATAATTTCAGGGTTGGATTCTGTTTTTCATCACGACTCTGCCCCACCCTAAAAAAAACATCTTGTTTTGTCTTTGACTTTTATCTACTAATTTTTTCACATAATTCTATTATTTTTTTATTTGCGAAATTTTTTCCATTATTAGTATGGAGGATAACAATTTACCCTGAAAGACATCACAATATTTTATATAACACTTATAACTACCATAGATGTTTTTGTCATAAGAGCGTGTGTCCATGTGTATTTATAAAAACTATCTAAGCCTACTATAAGCCAACAATAACCATAATTTTACAATCCTTATTTCTTCAAATCTATCAGATCAAAACAATATATATCTCTCATAAAAAAATCTAGAATTTAAGTTATTTGTGGTAGTGTATTCAAAAGATTTCGAGCTCTACACTAGTGAAAATGTTGCAAAATACTTTCAGCTTCCAATCTTGAATAATCGTATAATTTATCTTTAAGAAATTTCATAAATATATACCTGCCAGGATGACCATTCGTTCCGTACATTAATTGTAAATATTCTTTCTTGCGTTAAATTTTCTCTTATTTTAATCTCAACTGTAATTTTTTGTGTTTCTTTAAAGTATATGTTTATTGGGTCATTTTATTATAAAATAATTTTTTTTGGAAATGCGAATCAGCTTGTTTCTATCTGACCTACCTTGATTTTTAATGAAAATATCTAACTCGCCATATAATTATGAACATTATTTAGATCATAAGTATTTGATTAAATTAATTCCATGTTATGGGGTATATTTTTATATAAAATAAAACGGTAGGGAATGAAATTTGTAATAATCAATAAAAATTTTGTTATTTCTTAAAGATAAATTCTTTAAAATAATAATTTTATTTATAGAAAAAATTGTTGTTAACCCCTATTTCAAAGATTAAAATTTTAAATTTTCATATTATATTTTTTTTAAAATTTCTATATCGTCACCCCATAGTCACGTTACTCCATAGTCTCAGGACAATATTATTAATTTTATAATAGTATTTCTAATTAAAAATCTAACCATTAACAAGAAAACACAATCTTCAATCCAAACAAGTTTAAAATTTAGAAATAAAATATATAATTTGAAATTTTTTTATTTAATACATTTTTATTTTATATTTTGAATTTTTTTTCTCAATAAAAAAATATAAAAAAGTTATTACATTATTTAAAAAATAATTATTTATTGTACAATAAATAACATTTTTATTATACCAGTGCATTTTTTTAGAATAAAAAAATGATCTCAACAATAATATTAAATTTATACTGGGTATTATAAATGATTATATTGCGGAAAAGACGTTTATCTTCTCGTGTAGACTATGGTTGCTATTATTTATAGTTACTTAACGGACCTATACTATAAATAATGATAACCATAGCTTCATACGAGAAGATAAAGGCCTCTTCCAGAATAGCATAAAATATAATACCTCGTATAAACATAGGGTTTCCCATAATGTCTTTTTTTTTATTTAAAAAAGTGCTCTAGTATAATAGAACAGTACAGGAATTCTTCTACTTAAAAAAAATTATTTTTTGAAATGAAATCTCAATTAAATAGATTTTTCATTAATGAAAAGCAACTGATAGTTTCTCATAAATAACATGCTCAATTTATTATATTATGACATCTTAAATTATAAAAATTTTATTGCAAAATTATTTTTACTTCATTATCGACTGTTAAAAATTATTTCTTATATTTATTCTGATTAGATTGATGTGGAATTTTTTATTTGTAAAAATGCCTGGTTTATGAAATCAATTAAATACTAAAAAATATAGAATGAATTAGGGCCGATTTTTTTTAATTTTCAAACACATACTGATTATTGTTTTAATAATAAAATAATATACATGGTTATGTATTTATATATTCAAAAAATTTTCAATAATATATATATAAAATTATTAATAATACAGTTTTCCTCCCAAATTCCCCTCCCCAAATTCTCCACATTTTTTTATAAATTTTTCTTATTTGAATTAAAGGCACCACCCAAAACGCCATCCCACTAAATTCACATCGACTAAAATTTTTCTTTTTTAAAAGGTTTTACATAGTTATATACTTATTTTTTAGGAGTAATAAACACTTTTTTTCACAGTTATACAAGGTTTTTCAAAGTTATAACCCCTTTTTAGAATTATAAGACCATTATTTCAAAGTTATAAACCCCTTTCTTCAAAGTTATAAACCCCTTTTTCAAAGTTATAAACCCCTATTTTTCAAAGTTATAAACCCTCTTTTTCAAACTTATAGACCCATTTTGCCATATTTTTAGTTTAACAACTGAATTTGCACCGATTAATCATCTTTAACCCTTATTTTTTACCCTCATTTTTTTTATCTCATATTTTTTTTACTATATTTTTTAAACTATATTTTTTAACCCTTGTTTTTAACACTTGTTTTTTAACCCATATTTTTTAACCCGTATTTTTAACCCTTATTTTTAACCCATATTTTTTAACCGTATTTTTAACCCTTATTTTTAACCCATATTTTTAAGCCGTATTTTTCAACCCATATTTTTTATCCTGTATTTTTCACACCATATTTTTCAATTCTAACCTATTTTTTTCCTTATTTTTTACCCTTTCGTTTTTATCCTTGCTTTTTAACCCATATTTTTTTAAACCCATATTTTTAACCCATATTTTTAACTCTTTTTTAACCCATTATTTTCAACCCATAATTCTCAACCCATAATTTTTAACTCGGATTTTTTTAACCAAAGTTTTTAACCTTTGTCAAAAAAAGTATGAAAAAATAAGGGTTAAAAAATAGGGTTAAGGCTTTCTGATTTAATGACAAACTCATTTTGACCGAAAAAATGACAAAATCATTTTAAAAAAAAATAAGCATCTTCAATTTTGTCAAAATTGAAACCATTAATTATATCAAAAATAAATATAATTATGAAATATATTACATGTTGACAACATCATAGCCCCAAACCGAAGAAACGACAAAGTCGTTTTTTCAGGTTTTTTTGTCGTTTTTACTAAAAAAAACGACAAACTTTTTAATTATTAAAAATATGGTAGCTTGAGATATCGCTCAGGGAGTGTTCTCGTAAACTCGCCTCGAGTGCAGCGCGAGCTCTGCGCGATAAATCGCCTCGAGCGCAGCGCGGTCGCAGCGCGAGAACTCACCGAGAATTTTTATTGATAAAAAATATAGAAATATCTTGTTTTTACACAAATATATTCGATTCTAACGTTGTATAGAATATACTCTAAAAAATTTTTATAAATTACCAAATATGAAAATGGAAAAGTATAATAAAATTTTTTATTGTTTTATATATATATTTTAAAATCTGTTTTTTTAAAAACTTTAAGACAATCTTATAGAAAAAACAGATGTATAAAAAATGTATATAAAACAATATAATTTTTTTTATTATACTTTTAAATTTCCATATTTGGTAATTTGTAAAAAAAAGGAGATGGTCTCTAGAAAATGTTGAATCGAATATTATTGTAAAAACAAGATATTTCTATTTTTTTTATCAATTAAATTTCGTGGTGAGTTCTCGCGCTAAGACCGCGCAGCGCTCGAGGTAAGTTCTCGTGAGGCCTTATTTTTAATAATTTAAAGGTTTGTCGTTTTTTCGGCAAAAAAGACATAAAAAAACACATAAAGACGACTTTTTCGTTTTTTCGGGGTGCCGTTTACACTGAGATATATGGCGTTGCCTTTCTTATTATTATTAAAAATTTGATGATTTTTTTGTCATTCTAACGGATAAATGACAAAAACCTCATCCGTAAAAATGACTTTGTCATTTTAACGAATATGGATTTTTTTTGCCCTTATTTTTTAACCAATATATTTCGACCAATAAATTTCAACCCATAATATTCTACCCATAATTTTTATCCACATTTTTTTATACAAAAGTTTTTAACCTTTGTAAAAAATTATTAAAATAAGGGTTAGAAAATAAGGTTAAATGTTATGGATCAAATTGCGATGAAAAATATGGGGTTAAACATATGGGTTGAAAAAATCGAAACGGAAATCCGCGGATGATTAATAATTCCGGATCAATGGTCTATAATACTATAAAAATGGGGTAATTGAGTCGTTTTGGGGGGTAAATTTTTTGATTAGAAAAAAAATACAATTGTTAAGAGAATTAAATGCAATTAATAAAAAAATTAATATGGTCCTTGTCTTTTGTAATTTAAATTTGTATTTTATTTAGAAGAGGGTAAATTTGTCTTTAATATCGACCAATCGATATTAAAAAAACACAAGATTGCTCGATATTAAAGACAAATTGACTCTCTTCTAAATAAAATACAAATTTAAATTACAAAAGACAGGGACCAAATTAATTTTTTTATTAATTGCATTTAATTCTCTTAACAATTGTATTTTTTTCTAATCAAAAAATTTGACACCCCCCCCCAAAAAAAATAGAAAAAAAGACTCAATTACAAAAAATGGGTCTATAACACTGAGAAAAATGAATCTATAACTTATAAAATGGGTCTATAACTTAAAAAATGGGTCTATAACTTCGAAAAAAAAATGTATCTAAACTTCTGAAAGAAATGTGATTATAACACGAAAAAATGTGCCTATAAATTTAAAAAAGGGTTCTATAAATATGAAAACCCTGACAGAGTCCCCCGATAGACTAAGAATTAAATTTAAAAGTTGTCAAATAGTTAAGTTTTTGAAAAGCTCTCGAGTAATATTATCGGGAATCGAGTTAATACTAAATATTTTTATTAAAATGGTAATATACAAAGAAAAATCTTTGAAATTTATTGTGTATATTACCATTTTAATTAAAAAATATTATTAACTCGAACACAAGAATATTACCCGAGAGCTTTTAAAGAAATTATCTTTTTGATCACCTTTTTAGGTCTAATTCTTGATCTATTGAAGATTCTGTACCGATTATTTTAATAAATAATATTAACATTTTTTATTTTTAATTAAATCTAATGGAATTTGCGACCTTGCCCGTAAGTCACCCCTCGTAATTCTCCACTTTTTAAATCCCCGAAAGTCTAGAATTTTGTGAGAGGTGCACTGTATATATAAAAATTTTCCCTAATATATACAAATATTGTAGTAGAAAATATATTACATCAAAAATATTTAAAAAACTGTTTTTGATTCATAAGATAAAAGACCAAGATCTAGTTATGGCAATTATGGCAGAATTAAATGAAAATAAATAAATTAAATTGAAATATAGAATTGAAATTTGAAAAAATATGTAAATTTAAACAAAAACGTTTTATTAAGTTTATAAATAAAAAAAAGGTTCGTAGAAAAGTTCTAGTGCTCTAAAAGAAAAAAAGGCAAAATATAAACAGGAATAAAAAATCATGTAATATATTGAAAATATAAAAGAGTTTTAAATGTAGATTTAAATATTTTTCGTATTAATTTTTGTTAATTCATTTTTTCTTAATATCCTCATATGTACATATTAGGGTTCAGAATCAGTTTTTTATGCCTTAGAATACACTACCGTGCATGAGAACTAGCATACACGCCTCTAGCTCATGAGCTAACTAGCCAGGTGTTTTTTTCATAATAGAAAATCTTTGTGATTATTAAGTTATACAGGAAATTCGATTCTAAGTTTACTTAGACGCATTATCCACTAAAAAATATAGGCACAAAATTTATAAATAGCAGATTATAATAAATTTATTTATATACACATTTTTTATTCAGTTTTTAATATAAGCCGTGAAAATCATCATTCTAAAAAATGCTTTCTAAAAATATGAAAAAAAGAGAATTTAAAGAAAATTTTATAAAACTTCGATATTTTTATAATTGGCAGTTTGAATTTTTTTATATTGAGGCATGAGAAAATGTAGATATGAAATTCATGATGTCGTATAACAACAAAAAAGAAATTTACATGAAATAATATCAATAAAAAAAATCCTAAAACAACAAAAAAAACAGAATCAGTGCATATTTTCAATTGAAATCTTAAAAAAACATTATAAACTATATTAAATTCTCGGGTTTTTTAGAAAAATATATAGCGGCTATAGAATGGTAGAATTATATTTAGAAAGATTGAATAATTAAAAGTTAAAAATTTAACTGCTAGATCTTTTATTAAAATTTTCCCTAATAGTAGTATGATTTTATTTTTTATTTGAATTCTTTATAAATTTAGTCCTAATTTTTATAAGAGTTACATAAAATACATGTTACTTAGATATATGGTTGTCAAAGCGCAGAGTGTTAGTTAGCGACCTTGCTCTTTGACTTTCGGTTTAATTTCTTTTTATTTTTTCTTTAAATACTAACCTACCCAATGGCTTAGCTGTTTACGATAGTTTCTTTCTATAAATGACACGTCAATTTACTAGTAATTATATACTTTTTCATAAATTTCTTATGAAAATACTTTCTCCAGATGCGTCACCGCATTCATACACAAACCTCGTAGACCAACTTATGATTAATTTAAATATATATATATGCGTTCTTAATGTGCATATCACACTCACCCACCGATTATCTATACTATAATCATATATTTATTCTCCAATTAGCGTCAATACTAATTATGTTTTAATTAAAATCAGCGGTATTCGTACCGCAGATCTTAAATTGTAATTAATAGTGATAACCAGGATGCTTTTGTTCTCAAAATAAATTATTTAATATATTTTTAACCTAATTAAATTAATAATTAAAATTTAAAAAATATTCTGTCGAGGTTTAAACTGTAGTAAAATGTATTAAAAATTATAAATGGTTTGCAAATGTAAATTTAAAAAAATCTTAATATATTTTGCCCGCTTTATATTTTCGCCCAAAACATCATCATATTTTCATAATATGGTTTGAAATCACTTTTTTCTTCTAAAAAAATTAATAAATATATAATCATCATTAATTTTGAAATATACGCTGTTTTGTCTCGTTATAATTACTTTTTAAAAGCAAAAATTATCTTCTAAAGATTTAATAGGCGACAATGAGGTGACTGATATTTCATGTGGGTTTTTTTTTCTATAGACTACTTTCTTATTGCTAGCGACTTATGCGTTGGAAAATTATCAATAACAATTCTTTCCACACTAAGCTACCATTTTTATATGTTATGTTTTTTATTTAATGATTTTTGTATATAATACCCGTCTTTATAAATTTTTTGTGTAAATTTCCAATTTTTGAAATTGTAACACAAACCGATTGTTTTATTCTTTTAGACGCAGACACATTTAAAATTGCGTCTTCACTAAATAAATATAACTACAATTTTAGTAAATATATAAATTACCACACGTTTTATCATAATAAATCAACTCATTATTTTTCATTCGATTTACTTACATACAATATTCAAATTTATAATCACAATTTTTCTCATTTTATCTATTTACAAATATTTGTTTCAATAATTTTCTAGTTAATGTTTCATTTCACAATTTTCTAAAAATTTTGGATCTATGGATGTTGATCATTGATATTTTAAGCGTTTTTTTACAACTCTGTATTTTGTACGATCTTTCGCTCTTTTCGGACAAAGTTTTTTGAATCATGCCATCTTTTATTTTACGACCTTTATATTTAATAATCGACAATAAAGACTGTCGCTTTCGATGCTTTTTATGTATTTTTAATGCTAAATTATAGGCATTCTTTTAAAGATTTATATTATATATTTGCGATTCTTTTTTAATATTTTCGCCATCGGGTTAAACCTTTTTATGATCATAAGGTCTTTTTGTGTAACTGTAACTCTTTTTTTCCTTCGAAAATGTTTTGATATTCTTTTAATTTAATAAATTTATTATTTTGCTTCGAAATATTTCGCTTTATAAACAACATTATTTTATGCATTAGATATTTTAGTATATATTATTAAAAATTTTTCTATCTATTAATAAAAAATCATTTATGTATTAATGAAGTTTATTGTATATAATGATGAAAATTTTTGTATAAAATGTAAATTTTTGCATATATTATTTAAAAATTTGTATAAATATTGAATAAGTATTTTATATATTAATGAAATTTCTGTTCATATTAATTATTGAAATTGTAAATACAGTGTACGCTCGATTATATTTTACTTTGAAATATGTCTACCCTGGGAATTTATCTACGAATTTATATTTTAAATATTCAATCAGTAATAAATTCGACGAAATTTCTTTAACCTTAAAAAAGTACAAATCTCTTTAATAATATATTTAACTCTTACAAATTAAAAATAAAAGATTCGGGGTTCGATTCGAAGAGAAAAATGCAAACAATGCTGAATCAAATATAAAAAAATTAATACCCGTATTGCAAAGATATTTTCTCACAAATTTAAATATAGATATCTAGAATAAAAATATTTTATTTTATAAAAAATATAAATTTAATCCTGAGCACATTTTTATCAAAAAAAAATTTTTTTTGTATAGATATGAGAAAATGTAGAAATTTGTCTTTATTAAATTTTTTTTGCTAAAAAATAATTTTTCCATTAGTTAAAATATAAAATAGAGGCTTTTATTTATTCAAAAATTCACTGACTTAAAATAGATGTATTCAAATATTTAAAACTTGATGTTACATATCTATTAAATTCTTTGGAGGCGATTAAATTTTCATGAAAAGGGAAAAGTATGAAAAAAAATATTTTCATAGAGGGATGAAAATTTTAATCCATAAGACATCTTTTATTGCGATAAAGGACCGTTTTTTACAAGATTACGCAGTTAAAAAATCTTATTAAGGGAATTCAGACAATTTAAAGGGTAATGAATATATATTCTATATACTTTGTTGTAAACTCAACTATTCCTGAAATTTAAAGGCTCTCTTAATTGCTACATTTTATAAAATCAAGTGTTGAATAAAAAATTAATACGACAATAGAATCAATTTTGAGTTACAAATAATGTTTTCATGTCATCATAAATTTTTACAATATATTTATTTCTTTATTTAATGAAATAAAGTGGGAAAAAATCTAGCAAATTTTAGATAATTACACATCCGACTATATCTTAAAAATATCAAACTTGTATATTTTAAAAAATACCTCATCAAAAAAAAATTCACCGCTAGAATGTGACATTATTTGAAGTTATTAATAAAAATATTATAAATATAAATTAATAGACGTGTTTATCAAACTAATGACTATCTCTCAGCAGATGAAATATAATTAAAAATTACTTTAAAGTACACATTTTTTTAATTATTTAATAGGCATGTAAGAGCATTAAATCATTTAAAATAAATGTTGAAGAGGCTTTCGATTTTGTAAATGAAAAAAGATATATGCTGAAATTTTAAAGAATAGATGAAAAGTTTAATTATAGTTGATTAAATTAACACATTTAAATATTATATAATTCCAATAAAATTGTAAATTTTTTGGTTAAAATTGAAAGCATATCCAGAAATTTCAAAGCAAAATGAAAAAAAATGAATACTTCAATAGTGATAACGTCAACACGATATCAATGATGTTAAAGTTTTAGAAATAGATGAGGAAAATAAATAAAATGAAACTCTGGAGAAAAAATAATATTCCATTAAAATAAATTTTTATAATATTATGAGATGTTGTAATTTTATATATTATAGATTGTGATATGGAAAAATAACAATTTAACATAAAAATTATTGATTTTTTGTCAAAAAAAGAAATTATAAACTTCATTTTTCAAAAATAAAATTTTCATTAGATAATATTTTTTTATAAATTTAAATGTTTTTTATTATTGTTTTTTATTTTTAATTTTTTTAAAATATTTATCATTGCGTGAGATAAAAGTATTATGTTATATATTGTGCTAAAGAACCTGACTGGTGATTTGTCATTTTCTAGCAATGTTTATGGAATTTTATATATTTTTTGAATTTCTCGCTGCAATTTAGTTGCAAAAAAAGATAAAAAATTTAATAATTAGGATTTTTTTTTACTGATTTTTTTATAAACGTGTGTTTTTTTTTGACTTTGGCGAAAAAACAGATGCCATTTTAGTGCAAAATCTGTTTTTTCGCCCAAAATTTTAAATACTAATTAGAACAAAAATATAAAAGTGATAATGATTTTTAAAAAAAAATTATGAAAAATACAAAAAAAAACATAAAAAATATTCAATTTAAATAATTGGCTTAAAAGATATTTATAAAAAAAATCCATTTTATCATATAATTAGATATTTTTCATTATTCTATTAATATCATTATTATAACTGATACCTTAAATATTTTTAGATTTCAAATTTATTATATTAATTTTATTATTTTATCTTCAATTTTTAAAATATTAATGATTTTGTCTAATGACGACCATTTCTTTTTAATCATTAAGTTGATATAATTATGATAAGATTTAGAAGTATCTGTTGTTAAAGGCACATCAATAAATATTCTTATATTTACTGAATAATATTCGTATTTTTTTTCCAATATTGCAGATATTTTTTATAAAAAATTTTCAAAAAATCTGTTATTTAAATATATTAATTTTCATTAATAAACTTTTTTAAATTTTGATCCCCATCATATAACCTTTAAATGGATATGTAAGCTAATATAATTATTAATGTAAAACATTTTGAAATTCATTTTTATATTTTTGTTTAAATTATTGTTTAAAATTTTGGGCGAAAAAACGGATTTTGCACCAAAATGTCATCCATTTTTTCGCTAAAGGCAAAAAAAAGTATTGCCCTATAAATTGTTGCTAAAGAACCTGTCTAAATCTTTGTCGTTTTTTTTTCGTTTTTTATTGAATTTTATATATTTTTTGAATTTCTCCCTTCAATTTATTTGCAAAAAAAGATATAAAAATTAATAATTAGCATTTTGTTTTTTTGTATTTTTTATTAATTAAATTTTACTCTTATCGATTTTTTATGGTGAAATAATAGGTGTACAACTTCCCACGAGTACAACTAATAAAAATTCAAAATTTACCCTCTAGAAATCAATGAGTTATCTAGATCCGAGGAAATAAAAGTACAATATTCTTTTCTATAAACGGTTTAAATATTCATTTTATAAGAATTCTATGTAGAGGTTGAATAAATAATTATGTAGAAGGCTTGCATTCTAGGATAAATAAGTATATCAACAAAAAACACCTAATTTTCTTCGAACTTACTAAAAAACAAAAGATTTACATCGCTCGAGCTTATTAGAATATCGATGAGTGATAGGGTGAGGCGAGCTTAAGTAAATTAAAAAAACCGTATGTATAACAGAATTGAAAAATTTATAAGCATATAAATCTATACTAAAATCATTGATAGATTTAAAACGACTCTTAAGTGGTCTCATGTTTGCTAAAAATAAATATTTGACATCAATTCACTTATTAAAAAACTAATATTTTTAAGTTTTTGTATTTTTTTGTATTTTTTTTGTGATTTTTATGTTTTATTTTTCGAGTTGTACTCGTGGGAAGTTGTACTCGTGGAAATTGTACTCGTGGGAAGTTGTTTTCTTGAATAGTTGTACTCGTGGGAATTTGTATCCCGGTCAATAACAATTTTTTATAACTACCTTAGACTTACCTCCATGAAAAAATATCTCCTCATTTTATAGATATTTTGGTGTAGACTATTTATGTAATATAAATGATGATTGAAAGATATTTCCACAAAATCTGTATTACTGTAGATATTGTCATTTTGAATCTATTTAACAAAAAATAATAAAATATTTTTTTTAAAAAAATAAGATAAGAAATCACTTGCGTAATTTAACAACTTAACAGGTTTTTAACTGCTTAGTATTGTTTAATATTTCTACAATTGAGTATTTATTGTTCAAAATATATTGACTGTATTAAATGAGTTGTGGTCATGTAAGTTATTTTGTTAATAATATATGCTTTGCGTGTTGTTTAGTTTAAAAAAAGAAAGGTCCTGTATAATCATAAAGTAATTTTTCAATCTGCCTTCTTCCATAAAAAACTACTGCAAATTTTTATTTTCATATCGACAATTTTCATAAAAAGATTATAAACAATTGTAAGATTTAAAAGTGCCTTTCTTAGATAAAAAATAGATCTTTTTTTTCGATATCTGAAAATATCAGTCCTTAGAAATATAATGTTATGAGGTTAATATAATATTGAAATTGATATAACTCTAATTATAAATTATAAATATACATCATTTACGTATATAAAAGATGCTAATCAACTCGGATTTTCTTTAAAGCAACTTTAATCAAAATTAAGAAAGTAATGTCATTGAGATCGTTCCTGTTTATAAAATCGAAACGATGACTAAATCTATAAGAAAATGGGTATTAGGGATAATACAATTATAAAATATGGATATCAATCGTATCATAAGGCTGTAAAAAAACTCTTCTGAGAATAAATTTTTTCTATAATAGTATAAGTCTTACAAAAAATGAACGATATCATATTAACAACATCAGAAATATATTGTCTTAGTTTAATACAGCGCCAAGAAAAAACTAGATCTTAAGATATCATTTACTCATATATCCTAATGAGTTCAATTTTTTTTCTAATACAAGGTAAAAATCATGAAGTAAGTCCAAATAGTAAGAAACAGTTTGTTGGTCAGTAGTTACAGATAAATAACCCTTTTTGTTTTTTTCATAGATAATATTATTTTTAAGAGGCATCATAGGTCTTAGACGGTCTCAGTAGCTTACGCCAAATAATTTAAATGTTAAAATTATTTAAATGTTAAAATTATATAAATGTTAAAATAATTTTTTTGTTTAAATAAATATTTAGTTATACTCATTTTTAGAATATTTCGTTATAACAAAATATTAAATTTATAAAAGAAAGTTGGATAGAATAATATTTTAAATAATGAATATTTATTTATTAAAAATCTCGGGGCTTCTAGCGTAAATAGACCAAGTGTTAGGTAACTACTTTTGACAATTTTTTTAAAAAATTTATCAATAAAAATAAAATAAAAAAAATATATTTTAGTTGAAATATCGCTTTAATATTTCTTTAGAAATTTTATAAATTCATTTTGATCGAATTTCTACGAAACGTCACCTGAATAAATATGATGTTATACATCGCCAATATCTTTTCGCATTACACCATGTTATTTTCTCATTTATAATTTTAAGCGTGACATTAATCCGTTTATACTTCTCTTAGACACCCTCTCTCTTCTAAAAAAATATCGAAATATACTAAATATAGCATTAGTGAAAGCTAATGATTTTTTATATTGTCGTATATACATATTTTAAGAATCGGTTTACAAAAGTTGGCAATAGCGACTTATATTTTATACTGTTTTTGTAATATGTATAAGACAATATAATTTTTTTATCTTCAAAAATACCATATTTAGTAATATAATTTTTTTTCAGAGAAAATAGAGGAGGAAAAGATAAACACATTTTTTACAATAAAAAAATCAAATAGACAGCCAATATCTATGAAATTTTTATTGAAACATTGAAAATTATAAGTTATAATTTTTTATAAGTTTTTTTTGCTTTTCTAGTGTAAGTTGGCCCTTTTTTATAGCCCTCTTACGCTAGAAGACTCAAATCTTCGATAATTTCCGTGTCTCTTCTTTAGAATGTGTTAGAAATTATTTTTGAATTTCGGCCACTTTCGAAAGAAAAACACATTTTTTTTTAATTTATTATCACATTGATGTTACAGAAAAAAATATCAAAATTTTTTAGGTTATTTAAAAATGATTCCCCTGACGCTATCTATCACTAAATTTCAACCCACCTGTCAAAAAATTTTTTAAAAAAATTTGAAAATATTAAAAATAATGAAATTCTCTTTAAATTTATCTAAAATTTAATTAAACTAAGCATTTTTTTGAAAAATAGTTTTTAAATTTAATAAAAACATATTTTTTATAAAAATTTTCTTCAGTCTTATATTTATACACTCATCATTTATTTAATATATTATTGAAACATTCGACTGCTAGGGCATTTGATTCGTTGTATTCATTAATGAAAGTTAATTTATGTCACAGCGTTTCATAAATATAATCGTATCTTTAATTAGCTTATTCTCCGTGTTTTCAGTCTAAATAGTCGATTTGATCTATCTTAGAATTTCACTTTGAGGAAATTTCGTGATAGTATCTGATTTAACGATATCTTTGATAATAAATATGCGCGAATAATGTAGATTGTTTAAAAAACGTTATTAATTATACATTAGAATTTCAATTCAAATGCATATTTTTTTACGCGCGCCTCAAAAAATAAGTTATTTATTTTATTATTTGAATATTAAAATATAATTTTAAAAAATAAAAAATTAATTTAAAAATTATTTTTTTATATTATAATTGTTAATCAAAAGTAGCTACCTTTGGTTCGGGTTACTCTCGAAATAAGACCCAATTTCGAAAAAAAATTACTTAATAAAATAAATTCGCTTTATTTTCACCCCGCTTAATTTTAACCCCCTTATTTTTCCGTTTTCTTTCTACAATAACTGTATTTATAAACAAACTCTGCTTAATTTACTGACCCCGCATAATTTTCCTTTTTTTCAAAATTAAAAATTATGGACTCATTATGAAAAATAAAAATCTCAAGAGATTGACATTAAAAGAGAAAATAGATGTAATTGAATATAAAAAAGGCTAATAAAAATGTGAATGATACAAGAATTACGGAGTTTTTCGGAATTAAGTTAAAAAAATATTAGCCCAAGATCCATAAAAAAATTTCTTAGATCTGGAGAATCTATTAAAAATGCATACCTTATAAATAATAAATTGATATATGTTCCAAGAATAATTAAACAGGTAGGTGTAGAAGCCGGATTAAAGATTGGGTTGATATGATTGAAGGTCAGGGGAGTTATATTTCAGAATATATTTTAGAAAACAAGGTTTAAAAATATATAATTATCTCTTATCATGGATGATAAGCAGAAAAGTTCATTAGATTTCACTGTTTCTAATGGATGGATATATATATATTTAATAAAAAATATAAATATTTTTCCGAAACTTCAGTGGAGAAGAATTTAATGTCTAGAAGCGATACTTGGGTAGCTTTTTTAATTGTTTAAGCAAAATATTGAAATTTTATAGACAAAAAACATTTTTTTTGACGAAACTGTACTTCTTTACAAACTTGTACCCTCAAAAGTTTAGTTTCAAAGGTTAGAAAAAGTATAAAAAATATAAAGACTGATTAACAATCATCTTAAGTTGTAAAATGATGGTACTAAAAAATCAAACCCTTTTTAATTGAAAAATTTAAAAATCCAAGAGCATTAAAACTTCGATAAAGATTTTTTCTGCAAATATTCATTCAACAGAAATGCTTTTATGACGTCTTTTGAATTTAATAGGTGGCCTTTCGATTAGAATTTCGAATTGAAAATTAAAAATCGGAAAATTCTTCTGATATTAGAAAATTGCTCTTTACATAAAATAACATCTGAAATGAGCAATATTGAGCTTTTATTTTTTGCCTAAAAATAGCACTTCTAAACTCCAATCACTTGATTCAGGATAATAAAAAGTTTTAAAGGCAAATATTTTGGCTACTAGTTATCCAAAATTGTCAATGAAATATCCCCGGGTGTGATAGTAGAAAATCTTTTTTAGAAATCAATATTAAAGATGAGATTATTTATTTAAAACATCCTCGGGAGGATTTAAGCTAAGATACAATTATAAATTGTTGTAAAAAAAATTTTAGAATGAACGACACTAGGAAAATTGAAAAAATATAGTTTTAAATAATAATAATAATAATAAAGAAGAAATTAAAAATTATGATAATTTTACAAAATTTTTTAAAAATGATTCAATGCCATCTTCAGAATACTTAAACTTAAACCCTGGCGTTATTGAAATTTTCGAAGATAACAATGATTTAAGTATAATCCAATAGTTATGGGAACAAATTTCGGAAATTATAATGAAAATAAATCTGAATTTTTTTAGGAAAAAATTTTGTGATGCAGAAGTTGAAAATCATGATGTGTCTTTTTTAACAATTATTTCGAATTTTAACACTATAGAAACATTTTTATTAAGCCAAAAAAATGCAATTCTGAAATTTACCAGTCTTTAAAATTCATTAAAACTAACTTAAATATATATATATATATAAAGAAAAAAACGAATTGAAAACAATATTAGATTATTTAAAATTGAAAAATAAAAATTTAAGAAACTCCACTAAATTTTACACCCCGCGAAATTTTCACTAATCTTAAATCCCCAATTTAGGAAAATTTCGCGAGGAGCACTGTATTGATTTTATATATTTTAACTTTGACCAATCTTCTAAACTGAAAATAAATGATTTAAATATTTTTAAAAAGAATAGCATCCTTTTTATAAAATTTATTTTTATTAGAAAAATATCAAGAAATAAGAATTTTATACAAAACGATTTGCCTAATAGAAATATTTGAATATGTTAGAAATCATAATTTTTCATTGAACTAACTGTGGTTTTATGTTATTTTACGATTAAATCTTAACATATTGAACATTTCCAATTTGTAATTATATTCTTCGTTATTTATTTGTTTGAGAAATTTCAGTAACGCTAAACTGAACAGTGATTCAGTGGTTTTTCTGTTGCTGCTTTTCTGATAATTTAACTATAACTGGCAATATTCGCAGTTAATTTTTTTTATTAACTGATAATATTATTAAGGTTAGTTATTGCAAACTCTACATTGCTCTGCATACCAAAAATTTCACAATAATGTCGCTACTATGCAAATTATTAAATAAAGCTTATTTCGGTTTAAATTAGTTGAAAAGTCATTTTCTTGGTCATGAATCTAAACAAAAAATAAAATCACCATGATACTATAATTTATTTGTAATTGTTGAAAGTAATAGGCAACATCGGTCGATAGAGTAAAGAGGCGTATAAATGGGTGAGTGTAAAAGATAAAATAGATTCTTGTGGATAGAATGGATATAAACTCTTTTTATTAACAACAGTTGATAAAAGAGAATAAGATGTTTTCATTGGTGATTAAAGATATATAGAAAAAAAATATTTTTTTGGAAGTTAATGTTTTATTTTTTGCGTAACAACCTTCGATGACAATGTAGTGAAAACATCCGTGGGTATAAAAAATTTTAAACTAACCATTTATATGTAATTTTTCGTTAAATTGATAATAATTAAAAAAAATCTGTAAATCATCGTTAATACAGCACTATACACATTTTAATTCTGCTTATATTCTATCAGATGTTATGGTTTGCTATAATAAAGGTTTCATTTATTTTATATTTATTTAAAATTTTTATCTGATCAATAACCCGTATTGTCAATTATGGATCAATAGTATTGTATTAATAAGTTATTATTACATTATTGTATTGATAAGTTATCTTATATATTATATAGATAAGAAGGGTCTGATATAATCTGATTCGTATTTTTTTGTTAAGACCGAATATTTTTAAAAATTTTACAAAAAATCGGATAAATAAATCATTTTTTTCCTAAAATTGAAAAATAGCAAATACAAATTTCTTATAAAGTTCCTATACAAAAATAAAGATTTTAAATATTCAATGACGAATTAACATGCATAGTATGCAGTAAGGAAAAAATAATTCTTTTCAAAAGAAGGGGTTAAACCACTTAAGGCACATATATAATCCCGCTATTATTAAAATATTTTGGCAGAGCTACAACAAAAAAAGAACTCTTGATGAATACCTTAATATGTACATGCTAGCACTTTCGATAATAAACTTATTGAAGCTTTTTAATCCTAAAATATCTATTATACAAGCTTCAGTCACAGGTTTTGACAACTTCACTTGATAAATATACGGGTAAGACTATGCGCGATGAATCTTAATATCGTAAAATGTTAATTCTAATTTTTTATAGAAAGAAACAGTATTCTTTTAATTCTAAGACAAAAATATTTATTTTTTATTTGACGAATCAACAACACAAAATGTAAATATATTCTCACTATAATGTGAATTCTTTTCAGTCAATACAAACGTGAGAAATAATATTTGCTCTCTACAGTAGAAATGTGTAAAGACAACAACGAAACTTTTATACATGAGATCATAAATTTTATCATAGAACTGTATGATCGAAAAATGTTTTTGATAAACTTCGTTTTTAATTGTCTGAATGTGAACCTTATGCTGTAAAGGTAGAAAGGAATTTAGAGAACATTTTTTCTCATAAAAAAATTTTACTTGTATAGCACATATTCCATAGACTTTCTATAAAAACTTATAGACTACTCCATTATAAAACTTTATTAGTTCAGAATTAAAACACATTTGATAGAAAAATAAAGAAAAACAATTTATTTTGAAACCGTCAACTGTTCTTATACTTAAAAAAATTAATTTTTTTTAACTAGATGAGAAACATTTTATTCTTTTTGCTTGATATTTGTAAAAAACTACGCTAAGTACAAGATGTTTATCATTTAGATGTCTGAAATCAATAAATCATACATGAGTATACTGATTTTTTTATATAAAAGGTTTATTTTATTGCTATTTTTAATTAAAAAATCATCTTTTCACAATTTTTCGATCTCAGAATTAGAAAAGGGGTGTCCATCAAGCATCGAGAGCAATTTAATATTTTTAAGGATGTTAAAAATAGACTACAAATCAATTTTTAAATATAGGTATGAGTCTTTAATTTAAAATAATTCTTATTTACATTTCGTTTATAGATTGGATGAAATTACTCGCATATAATAAAAAACCTTTCTTTTTCTTCAACTCACGACTGTAGATGTCGAAAGAAGCTTTGGTAGAATGACATGTATTTCAAATGATCTACACAGAAGCATACTCGTTTCTACCCAAGAAATTATTTTCTCTCTGTATTACAATAAAAATGATTATTTCGAATTTAAATATATAATTTTATAATTTTATGTTTTATATAAAATAAATATTCTTTTAGATTTTAAATGATCGTGTTTGTTATATTTTATATTTAAATTTAAGTTTAAGGAAATTTTCTTTTATGTCTAATAAAGAAAAATTGGGAGGTTTTTAATAAAAATAGATATTTTTACAGAAAAAATGAAAAAACTGGATATCATTCAGGACCTATTGGTAAGTTATCGTTACATATCGCAATATTAAATTTCGTACTACTAACTATTAAATTCGATAGTTTGGAATTGTTTTTATCCTATCAATAATAAATATGATACATTAGTGTTATATTTCCTTTTTATTTTGTAATTAAATTTATATTTTTTATTTCCAATTTTACTAAGAAAATTATATTGATCAAAAAATGCTTAAAAAAAATTTAAATTTATACAAATCATATTATTTATTAATTTATTATAAAAGTTTATTTTTTTAAAAAAAAACTAAATATGGATATTAGGAATAATTTTATTTCAAAAATAATTATTTTTTTGCATTGATATTACAGACGACAATAATTATAATTTTAACAAGATGAGTCCTCTTAAGTTAGTCTTCCGACTTTTAGTTCTTTGTTCTCAATCTATAAATTGTCTAAGATACTAATGATTTTTTATAAAAAATTTAAGTTCTCTTAATTACTCTGCAAGATAGATATAATTATAGGACATTTAGTAAATTTTAAAGATTACTACTTTTTTCCTAAGATGTGTCGCTGTTCTACATTTAGGATAAACTCATAACTTCATTGTCATATTAGACCAAGTCTTAAATATATATTGCATATAAATTTATGGTCCGGCTAATAAAGTTAACCCCTTTTTATAATTATTAAAAATTACATTCAAAATATAAGAAGATTATTAAGTAAGGGTTAAAAATAAAAAGAAATTGTATAGACTGTGATTAACAATTACACTGAATCATTAATGGGAAGGATTTTAATCTCAATAAAATGGTAAATAGTGAAAAATGATGAGCAGATTGAATTAGTGAAAGTCGTAAGGTTTTCATTGAATTTTGAAAAATGATAAGTTCACATAAATATTATTTAAAAACAATTTCAATCTCTTAAAAAACTTTATCACTTTTTTTTGAAATTAATTTATACGCATTGGTGCAAGGCAGTAAAAAATCCATTACAGAGGGGGTTATCAAAAAATCGAATTTTTTAAATTTAAGTTTTAATTAAATGACATTATTTCAATTCATTTTCCGCCTATTTTTCAAATTCAGAATTCTTGATATTGTAAAACCTCCATATAAAATTATTTTAGAAGCGATTAATATAGATTTTTAATTTACATTTTTTCCTTCATTTTTCAGTTGAGACAAAGGTTTTCAATATTATTTGTATGAAACGCCATTTTATTTTTGAATCCAATATTATGAGAAACTATTTCATGGTTGCACATCGAAATTTATACCACTTGAGTGCAAGAAAGATATATATATCAGTTATTACAAGATATCTTATTTTAACATGGTCGGATATCTACTTTGTCATTGTGGAGATCATTTTGTTTTTTGTTAATTTTATTATCATACCACCACTTACTCCTTCAATTAATACAACTAACTATTAAACCCGGTATATTCTCACACATATTTGATTGCAAATATATCATTGTTCCTTTAAAAATCATTTTTATATTAGTTTTGACGGCATACTACCCGTCCAACACCTCATTCTTTATGCTTAAGCCATTGAAATATAAAATTCATTGTAGTTGTCTTTATTTTCTGTAAAATCCTGCTATAAATACCACAATCGTTCAATATTATTTCCTTATAATCTCTGCAAAGTATTTAAGAAATCAAGAAAAAAATGAGTTTTAGGTTATTTTAAGAGTGGCTATAAGATTTACAAACATAAATGGTTTTCTTCTAAAACCTTTGTTGATGTATATATATATGTCAAATTGTTTGAATAAGTATCCGTAGATGTATTTTTTTCGCCCTATTTATCGCGTTATTTTTCTGCATCGACCAATTCATATTCCTTTAAATAATTTATCGACGTTTTTTTCGATGAAAAAATTTCGTGTTGTTTTATCAGATTAATTACAAATGTTTCTCATGTGTTTATTTTAGTTTATTTTTATTAGACGGATTTTTGACTTTTTATGGACCAATTTTATTTATTATTTATGATTCTTTATAACTATAAAAAATTTATGGTAATTTTTTTAATTAGATCGCAATTAATATTAAGACATTATGTTTGATAGATATTTTTCATTTATCATATTACCGTAATGTAAAAGACCTTAAAAGATGTCTCTATAATATTTAGATTATCTTTGTTCTATAAAATTAAGCATTAGCAAACTCGTTAAATATTTCATAATTGTTGAAATTTTTCAAAAGTAATTTTATTATTTTATTAAGACTGTAATTGCTGTTAATAGTATGTAAATATTTTTTGTTACCCATTTATTTATTTTTTTTCTTAAATATTTTGATCTGTGCGGGTTTTCCTCTATCATTCAAAATGGGGTTCTCTTATTTATAGAATAATAAAATAGCTAACAGATCAGACCAATAAATTATAAAAGTAATCATTTGTACGAGTGTCTTTCCGCATCCTTTCATTTATATAGCTTTGGAGAGACAAGTTACTCTATCCCATCATTGATTTAAGTTTTAACTTCAATATATTTCATAATGACTCTATTGTTTGGATATTGACCACATTTTAAAATTAATAAACTTAATAATATGATTAAATCTTCTGTGAAAAATTTTGAATAATAGATCATTTTCTATATTCATCGCTACGAATTTTTTTTCATTGCCGAAATACATTGTTTAATATATTAATAAGTTTTTCTTTTTTACGAGAAGAAATACTTTAACAAAGTGTTTTACTCGTTTGAAAGCGGTTTATTCAACTACGAACACCCTGGGTTTTTTGTAGATCCCACCATGATGATATTTATGTTTATAATGAAACATTTATTCAATATGACATATAAATCCAATCAAAATTATAATTATCAGATTTTCTTCAAGATCCCGAGATATCATTTTGCGCAATTTCTCATACTTTTTTAATTAACTTCTTTTTTATGCCAAACACCTCGAAAAGATCAATTTTAAGAAATCCTTAAAATAACAATAAGAAATCAAAATACAGTCTCTTAAAGATATTTTAAAGTTTGAAAGGATACTATTCTTTCGAATTTAAACGTATTTTAAAAATTCTAATCGAGACTTTTGGTAACAACTTTAAGCTAAATGATCAATATTTCTTTTATAATTATGTTTTAATCAAATCATCACAACCATCGCAATACATGAACCCGCGCATAATATCTCGATTTTTAAAAAGTTTTCTGATAAAGACAATTACCTCGTATTGAAAGAGTGTATTCAATATTTATATTAATCATAAAGGAGTCGTGTTTTTCTCTTATACGGAAAAAAACTGATTAGATCCAAATATTTTTACTATCAAATTATATGCTTTTTTACGAGAACCATTTATGGTCTTTTAAATATAGATATCTTATCTAACACAATATTACACGCTTAAAATTTTTAACTGAAATCTGAATATGAATCAATAATTTTGACAACGCTAAAACCATGTCGGTATTCTCATACACGACAATTATCATCCTAATATTCTGTTCATTAAATCTTTATTATCCTTAAAGCAATATGTTACTCATTTTAATCGGCTAAAAAAGCTGATTCGGTCGAAAAGTCTGATTCGGTAAAAAAAATAGAGAGTTTAAAAATGGGAGCCAGATAGCTCAGTGGTTAACACTCTTGAATGTAAAATTTAAGTATCATGGTTCGAATCCCGTGGACGTCACTCTTTTATAAATAATGAGGGGATGATATTAAGCAGTTAAATATATATATAATTATAGTATAATAGCGGTTGTTTCAGTGTAATATAGCTGATTAAGACTTGGTCTAATATGAGAAATGAGGCAGGAGGGTGGCTCTTAGGTGTGGGGATGAGTGCGGCAACGAATCTCGACAAAAAAAGTAGTGAAAAATATAAATTCATGAAAAGTCAATAATTACCCTTATCCTGCTGAGTCATTGATAAAACGAAGATCGCGTATACAGTTTGGCATTTAAGCAGAGTAATTATTTATAATTATAACACCAAGAAGTAAAGGTTGCAGACCACGGTAGGAGACAACTTTCCGAATTGGCAGTTATGGGTGTTGTCAACACGTAATATATAATTAAAGAAAATATTTTTTTTAAGATAAACTCAAAAATTGATTTATATTTGTGCATTTTCAAAAGTTTACAAAGTCATTGAGTTATTTTAATTTCAAAAAACAAAAAAATAGTAAATGCAAAAATCGTAAACTGTAGCAACTGGATTAAAAAATAGTACATAATTTTATCATATTAATTAATTGTATTCTTATGAGTTAATAATTTTCTAATAGTATTTGAACAAATGTTCTCAATGCTTTTAAAGAAAATGGGTTAATTTTTTTTTGTAATGGATTGATAATTCTTATAATTATTCAAAATGTGATCAAATTAAAAAAGCTAACTTTAAAAGATTTATTCTAGGATCTGATGTGAACTTAAAAAATATCCGTGTTAAGGGATATTTTTGATACTCTTTTTAAGCGATTCAATCAGAAATATCATATAATATATTTTAAATTAATTATGTTCAAAATAATTTAAAACATTAGTTGTTTATTTTCCAGAAATTTTATTTATATAACATCATAAGAACATTAAAAAAATAAAACACCTTTTTGCCCAAAATAAATTTTGGCCAAATTATTATAAGCCATAATAGAAATATTTATTATCAAACAATATTTTGACAATTTAAATCTTTATACGCTTAAATAAATTTCGTACCAAAAAACAAACTGGAAATGCCCATGGTATCATAAAAAATAAAATGAAAAAGTTCTATGGTACCATAAAACGAAAATAAAAAACTCAATATACCAAAAAACAGAATGGAGAAGTTACAAAATACCATAAAAAATCGAAATTACGAAGTTTTACGATACTATAAAAAAATAAAAAGTTCCATATCACTATATTATATGGTACTATAAAAAACAAAATGAAAAAGCTCCATGGTACCATGAAAATAAAATTATAGAGTTCTATGAAACTTAAAAAATAAAATGTAAGATGCTTATAACATTATATGGGATTATAAAACAAAATTAAAGGTCCAATGACAGCACATGTTGTTATAAAAACAAAATGAAAAAAATTACATGACACAATATGTTACAATGAAAATCAAAAAGTTGTATGCATCATGTTAGAAGAAAAATAATGTTCACGGCTATTTAAATTAAATTAATATTTGCAATCCTTAACTTATCACTTAAATGTAAGTTTTTTAGATTTTTATTAAATAAATGATGGTGGTATATTTTTAATAATAACTCGAATTCAATGTCTAAGAATAATTTCACATTTTTAATTTAAGAAAAAAACTACATATTTTAATTTTTTTTTAAAATATTTTTTAGCGAGCAGCGCGTGTCTATTTTTATGTAAATTGTAAAATATTTTATGTAAAATTGTGAACCCTGACCCTGATAATTATGACAACATTTTATATTGTGCTACCGGACCAAATTATTCTGAATATAAAAAAATAAACAATAATAATTTCCTTTTTTGAATAAAAAAGTTCTAGGCGGAATTTCATTTAAATTCGACAAATCTCAAATCACGTATAAAACATATTTTAATATAGATGAAATAGTATCGACAATTATGCTTAAAGATCTTAATTAAAGAAATAAAGGTATATATATTACATGTTGACAACATCCATAGCTGCCAACCCGGAGAGTTGTCTCCTACCGTGGTCTAAGACCTTTGG
>SDVU01000020.1:0-28723 GCA_016256075.1 Dictyocoela muelleri | reverse complement strand
AATTTAAATGTTATAGTATTTTTTTTTAATTTTAATAATTTTCTTTGAATATTCTTAATTTTACATTAATGTCGATTGCATTTGTAGTTTATTTAGAAAATATTATCTTATAGATTTTTATTAAATCTATTTTGTTAATATTAATAATTGCTAACCATATAAGTTGTCTCTAAAAAATTAATAAGACTGATGATTCTAGACATTTAATCTCACAGCTATCCCTATAGTAACTGTAAATAAGCTTCATACGCGACTTTTTTTATTTATGGTACGATAAGTTAGAGAAAAAAGAGTTCTTTCGGGAATTCAATAATTATTAATTTCCCTAGGATGCAGACTAAAATATAAAACACTTTGGATACTCAATTTTACTTATTGTTATATTATACATTTAAAAAAACAATAAGGGCCCCAAACAACTATATTATTACTTTTTAAAGTGTTTGACATTCTATTTTTCCACCTCTTTATTCTTTTTTAAAGAGAAAAAACTGTTTTTGTCATGTTCCAATGTGAGAACATAGTTAGATATGTAACGGTGATAAATTAAGAGTACTTTGTTGAGTTGCTATCGAGACGGCGTTAATTTTGTGTTAGTCTTGATTGGCAGGCCTCGTATATAAGTCGACGGCTTTAAATTACTATTAAAAGAATTCTTATAAACCATATTTTTTTGCATTTCTTTTATAGCTTAAATATAAATCGTGACCAATGAAATGAGGCAAAGAATCATAATTTTCTAATAATTTAAAACTAATAAAATAACACTAAATGAAACAAATAACCACCAATTAAAATCTTTTCGTTACATTCTGTATACGATGGTTATGATGCTACTCAAATTTAACTTTGCAGTGTTGATCATTTATTTTAAAAGCTCCAATTATTTTTGCGCTAAATAACACCATACTATATTTTAGACGTTTATCATTGTATTTTTTAATATTTTTTATGACCCGACTAACAGTAAGAAATTTATACAATAAATAGCATTATATTGGGTGTTTATTTTTAAAGAAACATCTATTGAATATTTTCAGAATAATTTTTATTATTTCCAAACATCATACTTATTTCTACTTGCCTTATATTTATATTTTAAAATGTTCAATAGAGTAATTATTGTCGCGCGCTGCGCGAAAATGTGAATTCAAGTTCATTTACACACTTATATTTGCATCGAGTCATATACACTCATATATAATTTTTTAATAAATAAACTATTTCAATACAAAATAATATTTATAACGAGTAATATTACCAATTATAACCGGTAGATCGAGGATTTTATCCTTTTTGATAGAAGAGAGGCAATCCCGAAAATAAATAATCATATTCTAGATGTTATAATTCTATATAATATATGTACACAAAATATATGTTATGATTTACTTCAGCGGTCCTCTAAAATTTTTAATTTACAGACCGTTCAATATTAAAAAAATCGCGAACTGGTCGTGTATAAAAATTTCACAACCCGGGAAAATATATAAAATTATTTTAAAATAAAAATTGAACAAAAACTTCTACAAAAGTCATAATTTTTACAGGTATCCCAGTGGTTAAGACTCTTAAATGTAAAATTTATGAATCGTATTTGTAATCATGCTAAAGTCATCTAATAAAGAACCATGTCGATCTTTCCCCCGGCGGGGAGAAAGATCGACATGGTGGCAAAATTCAAAAAAAAATATCCTTATGGCAGACGAAAATAATATATTAAATTTCATTTAAGCATCAAACAATGATGAAATGCTAAGATTTTTATTTGAAAAGAAACTAATCCACGAATTCATGAAATGTGAAAATTGCTACAATTTAATGTTGTTAAAGAAAACAAAAGACAAAGACATTAAATATAATTGGAGATGCTTAAACAAAAATTGCAGTAAATATCAGACAACAGTGTCGGTGTTTCGCAATAGTTTCTTCGGAAATTTTCACATAAGTTTTCAAAAGTCTCTGCAAATTCTTTTTTATACGAGCAAAGGTCTTACAACGATACAAATATCGTTAATAATGAAAGTTCACAGAGAAACAATAGGAAAATTCAAAGCCAAAATAATTTCTTTGATTCAGCAATATTTCCGAGAAAATCCGATTCTTTTAGGTGGCCAAGGAGTAGTTGTTAATGTAGTTGAAACTATGTTGAATCATAAAGTAAAATCCCACAGAGGCCGGTCTCCTAGAACTCAATCATGGGCGTTGACAATTCTGGATACAAGTTATAAGCCATCAAAAGGGTATGCACAACTCATTGAAAAACGGGATTCATCAACAATTATACCTATAATATTGAGGGTTGATCGCCCTGGAACGATTATTTATACTTATGAATGGTATCCCACAATAATTCAAGAAATAATTTGAATACACACGCCATAAAATTGCTCATAAATAATTTTTTGTACTTCCCCCTGCAGGTATTCATACCCAAAATGTGGGGAGCTTTAATAATAAATTAAAAAAATTTATAAAACAACAAAATGGATGCAAAGAAGACAGAGAAAAATTGATCAGTTTTTTTTCTTTTCTTAGATTTATTTAAAAAGGAAACATTTGCTAAGGCTTTGGATTAATTAAAATATAAATTTTTTATCTTTCGTATTAATTTTTAGATTTTATAAAAAACATCTAATTTTAATTTAACTTTAATAAAAAATATGATTTTTTCAAATTAATAGATCCCTAAATCAAATCATTTAAAAATTTTTATTTTTTTAATTTTACGGGGGGGAGATCGACATGGTCTAATTACGGGGACAAGATCGACATGGTCTAATTACGGGGGAGGGGAAGATCGACATGGTCCTTAATTAATAAATAAAATTGTCATTAAGCTGTCAATAAGTAAAAAAATTTTGTATTAATATACTGTTTATCGAGATCGATATAGCTGATCAAGCTTTAGTCTAATATGTCAATATAGAGAATCAGATTCTCGTAGGTGTGTGGATGAGAGTAGTGGTGCATATTTCAAAGAAAATAGAAAAATACACAAAATTGGTAATCAGTCTCAGATTATTTGTATCCCGCTGAGTCATTCATAAAACGAAAATTGTTTACTCTGGGCTTCTGTGTATCTTACGAGTAAGGTATTACTTGAACAACGGGAACCAATGAAAAAAAGAGTATGGTTTAAGACTTTCTACAAGTTTGCAGCTAGGGATGTTGTTAACATGTAATAAAATATAAATACCGGCAAATTTTTTTTTTTGCGGACAGGCAAAAATACTTCCTGACCAACGAATAATTCTACAGACAGTAACGAGGTTTCGACAACAGATTTACATAATGTCCATTTACAACACATTAGAAGAGTAAATTGATTTTTATCTGGAATATTCGGTTATGAGAAGGGCCGAATTGTTTTTATGTATCAATCAATCAATCAATCTATTTATTTTTATTTTGCACAGTGCAGCCGTGATAAGCGAAAGAATTTTCCATATTTTATATGTTTTTTTTGTTAGGTGTTGATAATTGATTTCAAATTAGGCAAGTTTTATTTAAAAGATAATAACGATATAAATAATTATTTCGAAAAGATCTTTCATGATGCCACTTTTAGAAATATAATAAAATATTATGGTTCAAACTTGCGGGCGGCTCTTTAGTAAATGCTTTGAAATGACATTAGCGTTATTTTATTATAGAACTTTACTATTTATAGTTGTTTCGGTGTGGTATATAGTTAAGACTTGTTCTAATATAAAAATGTTTCGCAATGAATTCTACTAATATTGTTATAAGTGCGAAGGGATAAAGAGACAAAAGGTTATAGCTGAAAAATTATAAAAAGACCTTTAATGGGCCGTAGCATTTTGAGTTATTAGAAAAACGAAAATCGTGTATACAACTCTACTTTAAGTAGCTTAGTATTGAGTAATTCCTTGAATAACATACAAAAAAGTAGAAGCAAAGGTGACAACAACTCTTCTGCTGTATAATCGGAGATTCATAAAATTTTAAATATTTACTCTCGACAACTCAAACCGACAGAGAAGTCTTTTTCTTATATTAAAACTTATGTATATCCAAGATCATATCAAAAACTGCAAATAAGCGTTCATCTTATATGGAATGTTGTAAGAAATAGCGAATTTATGAAGATCAGATAATTCGAGAACATACTTAGGATTTTAAAAACTCATTGCAAATACTAATTCTGTCTATAAAATAATTAATCAATTTTATATTTATTTAATAACATTTTTAATTTTTTAGAAACTTAATTTTTTTTTTCACAAGGAAAAGAATAAACGTGTCTATAATAAAAAATAGAATTTCTATACATATTAGAGTCACAATAATAATGAGTGAGGGTTTATGACGATATAAAAGTTTTGAAGATCACGATTAAAAATATTAAGGGCGTGAAATAAAAACAATTTTTATTATTTTTAAATTATTTTATTTTTTATTAAATTAATCACTTATACATTATATATGCGATAGTTATAATAAGATACTCTAAATAATGAAGAAGCATATTAAACATATAACAGTCTTTCGAATTGAATTTTAAATATCAAATAACTCAGTGCTCATTAAATTTGTAATAATAAAAATAGTAAAAATCATAACCAAATCGATACCGCTTTTAAATAGATATTTTTTTAATTAGATGATATTTTTATTCGCAAATTTACCCCATATAAGTTATACCCCCTCGTATAATCTCCTGCTCTGCGTTATTTAACCTAAAGAATTTTTATAGTTACCTTTCTCCTTTTATTTATTTGCAAAACAAGTTTTATTCTTTTGCCAACAATAAATTTTTCATTATTTATAATAATAACTAAATCGAGCTTACCAATAAACGTTTTCTAGCAATATAATAATAAATTTTGTATTTCTACCTCTTTTACATCTAGATAGGTTCAAGAAAACTTTTATGTTATTATTATATGAAAATGTATCTAAAACAAAACCAATACTGAGCCCCCCAGATGACACACAAAATTAGACTCCAAATGTGCATTCAAAAAATGATAAAGAACATGTTTTTGCAATGATCCTTACGTGAAATTAGCGGAACTCGAGTCTTTAAAATTTCTGTGTTCTAAAAAAATTTAAAGACTCGATTTCCGCTAATATCACGTCTAGATCATTTAAAAACACGTTTTTTATCATTTTTTGATTTCCTTTTGTGGTCTAATTTTGCGATTTGGGGACTCAGTACCCAAAATCAGTATAATGTTTTGCTTTTTTAACATACTCTTTAAATAAAATTATTTCGTTGCCAATCGTTTTATGTTTATAATAATGATAAAATAATGAATATTCGCTTGAAAAAAAAAAATATTTAATTTTTACTATGTTCCGAATATAAAGAATTATATGCGTCGGTTATCTTCCTATAAAATAGATGACATGTTATCTATTAAAATTTCATTTTCTAAAATCTGTCTATTAGTTTTTAGAAATATATGATGGCTGTATATTTATTTCATCAGTTATGAAACTAAAACAAATTCAACAATGCAAAATTAATTCATAACATTTTTTATCTTTTTACTATTTTGAATTATAAAGTTATTTGCTATATCAAAAAATCTTCATTATTTGATCGCAATTAAATTTAAATTCTTTATATTGATTTATAATAGATCGAATACACAATCCATATGAATTATTATTACGTCGTATAAAAATAAAATTTCTTTCTAAAAATCGTTTCATAAAATCTACAATTTCCAATATGAAATAAATATCAGAATCTATACCACTTTTTTTTGCAGTTTTTTATAATTTGAATCCATTGGTGGAAACGAACCGTATCATTAATATTTCTCATAGAACGTCTACTGTTATTTTTGATATTTTTAGATCGAAGATTTATAATTCTCTTACCTTTTTGGCTTTCAATATGCAGGGTTTTATCTGGATTATGCATAGAATATCACTTTTTTGGAATAGATTACAATGAGCATTTTTCCACGATTTTTTTATATTTGGCTTCAAATTAGACGAATAAATTCGTCAATGCGAATTTGAAAAAAATATCTTGCTTTAAAGATAATGATCTTTCGACATATAAAAATAAAAATTTTTGTAAATTAGTATTAAAAGTGTTATTTTGTTCTAAAAACAATAATCATGTAATATCATTTATTCAATTATTATATTTTTTAAATTTTAGACACGTAAAAAAAATGTATATTTACATAAATAAGATGTAGCATCCTTTAATACCATTTTCTTCCTAAGGTATGCTTAAAGACGCATAATCTATTTATATTTTTATTTAATAACATAACTTTTATTATTCAATTTAATATTCAGACTTTTTCCCTAAACAATTTTTGAAAAAAAAGAGGCCCTATAATTATTTTTTTGGTTAGAGATAATTAGAAGGACGTCTAAAATTATAATGGCGGCGAAAAAAAATGCCGAGAGTTATTTTAAAAAGAGGCACGGACAAATTTTCGTTAATTTTTTCTCTCTTCAATATGAATTTTGGGCAAGAGGGAATTATAAGGGTAAAGGGAATTATAAGGGTAGAGGTGAATTATAAAAACGGTAAAAAAAGTATTAGAGCGAAGAGAAAAATTTGAATTTTCATCATTTTTATATACTGTAAAATTCAATGCGTGGGGCAAAAAAAAACACAAAATGTTTCTTCACTTTGATAATAAAACTTTTGAAATTATTTTACTTTCAAATATGTTATAAATAGCTAAATTCATATTAAAGAGAGAAAAAATTAACAAAAATCTTCCCACCCCCTTTAATCGTTCTAATTATTTACTCTAAACATTTTTTTTCCGCCTCCCTTAAAATTTTTCCGCCGCCCTTATAATTAACTCTAGCCATTTTTTTATACATTTGTTATCTTGAGGGAAAAAAATATAAGATATTTTTTTAGAAAAAACCTAAAAAATCTATGAATTTTAATTATATAATGAATAAAAAAAACATAAATTTTTTTTTCAGATAATTGTATCTATAAAGATATCAAATTATATATCTAGAAGTTTTCTTCTTGTTGCTAACGGTAAGAGAAAAAACATGATGATATATACAAATTCACATTTCATTTTTCACACATAATAGAGGCGCTTCTAAGAGTATTTCAATTAAATAGTATTTTCGGGTCTTCTCTCGAAAGATGCCCAATTATTTTAAAAAAAAAATTGGGCATCTTTCGATAGAAAAGCAAAAAAATAATTTTTGAATAAAAATAACACATGACTATAAAAATATTAATAATATTTTTTATTGAAATCGATAAATTATAAGTTTTACCTTTCCTTGCACACCCCTTTGAGAAAAAATATCGTAAACTACGCAATATGGCTTTAGCAAAGGAATTTTATTTATAGTCTTATATACATATTGTAAAAATAAGTTTTAAATATAATAAAATATTACAAAGTTTTGTAAATTTCGGGCAAAATATAAAATTTACCAAACTATGTAATATCGGCTTATATTAAAAACTTATTTTTAGAATACGTATATAAGACTATAAAAAAATTCCTTTGCTAAAGCCATATTGCGTAGTTTACGATTTTTTTCAGAAAGGTTTGTGTAAGGATAGTTAGAACAAAAATTTAAAGGGTTATTTTTTAAATAAATTTTTTATTAAAATTTTTCAAATTTATTTAAAATTATTTTTATTTTTTTTAAAAAAATATTGCCCAAGGTAGCTACATTTGACTTGGGCATCTTTCGATAGAAGAACCGTATATCATATTTTTTTTATTATAGCTTAAATGGTAGATGATCTTTTTAGTGCTATCATTTCCAATTAGTACTTTCTATCAATAAGTAATTATAACTATAATAAAATCATAATGGCTTACAGGGTTTTCCTTTGCTAAACTTTACATACAGTAGATACTAGAGCTTGTAAAAAATGTAATATTAATAATAAAAATTGTGTCTTACTATTTTTTAAGTAATAATATTTTATCACTTTATAAAATTATCTTTCTCTCTTATATATTTGTTATATTCAGCAATTACCTTTATCAGTTATTGTTTCTGAGAATTATACAATTTTAAATTTTATTAATACCATGTTATAGTTAGTGTTCCGCACCAGGTTCGTTCACTCAAAAACCTAGATGGCCAAAATTTATAATCTAAAGACGGTCTCGATATCTAGTTTTATAAAAATTGTGCCTTCTTTTTCACGATCTCAAATATTTATAACTTTTATATTTTTTTTTCTGTAACAAAGAAAGTATAAAAGTAAATAAATATTTTAGATCGTGTATAAAGAAAACGTTATCTATTATAAAAACTAAAATCGGCAAAGATTTTTCATTATCAGCATGGGATCATCTCAAAGTTCTTAAGCAGACGAACCTGTATTGAAGAACTTCACTTTTATTGGCTTTACATTGCATTATTATTGACGGTATCTTTAATATTCATTATATCCTATCTACATTTCTTTTGCACCGCATTGCACATTATTATAACATCAGATTGATTTAATTTACATGAGATTACATTTGTCTAGACACCCGATTGCATTTTTTGCATGAATGTATCTACACATTTGGTAAGTAAGCTAATATATAAACAGTTTATGTTAGTAGTTATCACAACGCATAGAAGAATATGTGATTCTAGTTTTTTTATCTGCCAATAATTGAAAAAATAGTGTAAACATAAGGAAACCAACGAAATAATATAGTAGTATTGTCAATTGCCACGCTATGGTATAAAAAAAACAAAAATGTTTATAGAACAAAATAACAACAGACTTTTCGAGCGAATGCTTAGATTTACATACGATTTTAAAAAAGAGTTTATATATTTATATATAAATTAATAAATTTATGCTAAAAAAAACTTGATAACAGCTGAGTCGAGAAAAAAAAACAAATGTTCGCATTAGTCGCATATTATTTAGACTCCAAAACTGCTATAATAAAACCACTGAAAAAATTTCATAAGACTAAAGTTGTTTGTGACTAGTTTTTTAGGACAGAATGACAGACAATAATAAGAAAAACAGATCTAATATCCATGTATGTCTAAATATATTGAAAAAAACTATTCCGATTGCAGATTTTTCAATATACTCTAGCACAGGAGTGTCGATCAAAAATGTTCATAGGGGCCATATTTAAAACAATTTTTTTAGCAGGCGGCATTGAAAAAATAGAACTCGAAAAATATTTATATGTTTTTATATCATAATAATGATTTTTACCTAGTTCATACGGTAATTATAATATGTATTGCTGAATAAGACTTGTTATAATATTAAAATAAAAAAAAGACTCTCTTCTGTGTAGTCTAGAGTGTTTAATCGCATATCGGTATAAAAGTTTTGTAATGCAAAAAAAAACTTAAAAGTTTATTGTTCAAAAGGTTTATTTTAGAATATTTAATGCGATTTTAATTGATATAAAAATGGAATAATCAGTAACTCATATACATTTTCTTAGATCAGTGTTTCTAAAAGTTGTTGATAGGGACCCCTTAGAGGTCACAGATATTTCAAGGGGTCTTAAAAACTTTTTTTCGTTTAAGTGGTTTATATACGGCACCAGTAGGTCCCTAGAAAATTATTTTTATTATAATACAATCCTATCTTGGGTCTTAGTAATTTTACCATATAAATTTCTATATCAAAATTATACAGATCTTTCTATAATTATTACACCGATCTTTCATTATCATTGACGCCATCTTTTATTATTATTGAGACAATTTTACATTATTATTACACCATTTTTCAATATTATTGATATATTTTTCATTATTATTAACACCATTTTTTATCAGTCAACCCTAAAAAACCCTAAAAAATTTTTTTCTTGTATTTTTTTCGGCGTTTTATCCAAAATATAACGCAAAAAAATATTTTAAAAGTTAAAATAATAATTTAGAAAAGTAAAAGCAAAAAACAATAAATAAAAATTAAAAATTCATCACACATATTCTCAAAAAATTCTAAATCATCAAAAAACGAGTAGTTAAAAAATACGTTTTTTTCTTGCAGCCTCTGTTTTTTTTTCAAAAACTTACAGATTATATATTTTTTATTTTCATGTTGTCCGTGATTCTTCAATTTTTAATAAATAAACTATTTTGCCGATAACAGTATTTTTTTATGTTCGTTAAATCAAATGTCAGTGATATGCTTAACAGCAATAGTTGTTTTTGGAATATTATATAAAATACGGACTTGAACACACTAATATTCTCCTTTCTTATTTTTTATCTGTGAGTTCCAGTTTTTTTTTCTAAAGAAATCATAAATATAATTATAATGACTTAAATTTTTTTTTAATTTTTGATTTTTAGCAATTTAATGATAATTTTTTTCAATAGGAATATACAAAAGTAGCAATTTATACTTAACATGAATTCTAGAATCGAGTTTACATTTTAAAATGTAATTATTGTTGACGTCTTACAAGAATCTAACAACAATTTGACTAAAATGAAAATTGCATACATATATTTCAATTATATAGAAAACTTGGATGAGTTAGAAATTCCAAATTCAAAGTCTAAAATAAAATATTTCGACTACTAATTAATCAATTTTTTAATTTCCTTGCACATATTTATATATGCAATTAAGATTTATGTTTTATAATAATATATATTAGAGGTAATGAAACCTTAAAATAAAATCCGTGTATAATAAAAACCCGTGAAAATCTTTTTGAAGATCTATAAAAGGTTTTATCAGCCATCTATATTTCAGCTTTTCTAATTATTTTTAGACTATCAGGTGGTGAAAAAATTAATTTCCCATCATTATCAGTTAAATCAAATTAAATTACAAGAAAATTTTATTATCGAAAGTATACTTTTAAGTATTGTATAACCGGCTTTCTGATCTGTTATTGTTAGTAATAAATTATTTTATAATCTATTAAAACAAACTCATAAATGATCGTATTTTTTAATATTTCGTTTTTGTTTTTCATTAAAACTAATGGTTGAGTTTCTAATGGCTATTCCAAATTTATAAGATAACGTTAAACCATAAGATTTTAATTTTCCATTTACCTATATTCGGACCAGTCTATTATCTTCTATCTCATGCAATGCTTTTTTGATTTAATAACTATTTTGAATAGAATATCAGTATTAATTCTACCCGAGCAACCCTAGCATCCAAAAATCTGGAAATTTAAAATCTGGCAAATTCAAAATCTGGAAAATTCAAAATCTGGCAAATTCAAAATCTGGAAAATTAAAAAATCTAGAAATTCTAAATTTGGAAAATTAAATTTGAAAATTTCCGAAATCTGAAAATTCAAAATCTGTAAAATTCAAAATCTGTGAAATTCAAAATCTGTAGAATCCAAATCTGTGAAATTAAAAATTCGAAAAATTCTAGTAAGATGTCATGAACCGACATCTTCATAATTTCAATTTATCTAATTTTATATTACATTTATTTTGATATATCAAATATCAAAGCGTTATAAATTATAATTATTGAACCAATCCTGAATAAAATCTATATAAAACAAAATAGTAAAAACATATGACCGAAATGACCAAGCAAAAATAGATAATATTATTTTAAAAAACACATTACTTTAAAAAATGTCAAAGATTGGACCATGAATTATTTTTTTTATAAGTTTATGAGAAAGGTATTAAAAGGTCAAATATTTAATTTAATTATGTTATTAGTTCATCAAGCAAAGTCTCCAGCATAAACCCCCTTCTTCATATTGCGTCCCATCTCTTGCGATTTTTTGTCTCTTGTGTTAAATATACTCTTTTCCTTGTTTTTACAGCCCCTACTGCTCTAGTACGAGCATGTTAAACATCACAATAATTTTAATTTATATTAAAAACAAAGATACCTCTTAAAAAGTGTCAATTGACTTATTCCATGTCTTATTTAATTTTGAGTGAAAGCCTTTACGGCATTGTTAGTTCTACCTATCCTAACAATATATTGATTCCGCGTATGGCGTCGAAAAGGAGCTGCTTCGTTGTCACAAAGCCACGTGTTTTCAAAGTAGGTCTTGAATTCAGATACATACACATTGTTATTAGGCATCAAATTAGTAATGTAGATCAGAGCTGAATCTATTTACTCTACAGGTACAACAGCTAGAGCCGAGGTATACTGAACACATTTTTGAACAATGAATCTTCATTAAACAACTTTAAGAGTCATAAGCTTGGACATGCCTTCATATGGCTTGTCCAAAATGAAGGAACTGCCTTCCACCTCTGCTTCCGAAAAAACCGATTTTGTAGCTTCAAAGAAGGCTTGCTCCAAAATCAATTTGAATCTTTGATGGCCTAAATTGAATTACTCTTGCTAGAAGACTATCTCTAATTGCTTAAAACACCCTCTTGTAGATATGCTCAGTTCTATTGCTTAGAAAGCAATATAAAAGAGGAAAACTCTGTTCAGATTTTAAACCAGTTATAATATAGACTTCAAGAAGGAAGATAATAAAATTAAATGTTCCATCCATTATAATTTTAGATGTTCTAATCTCTGTGAATCTCTTGATATAGTCCCTTTCGCCTATGACAACAATAAGACTTGATCAAAACTCAACCTGAAGCATCATATTATTTCAATTTTCCATAGTGAAAAAATAAAGATCCAAACAATTATCATCAATTATATTGTTTCCGACGGCATAAGTTTTCTTCCCCAACGAAAAACACCTGACTTCAATGAATTAAAATATGGTATTAGATTGGAAATGGTAACAGTAGTTCGGTAGTCACTGACCATAGCCATCTTTGCGGTATCATATATGTCCTGGAAGTGATCTAAAAAGTAAATCCGCAATCATTTTCTTTATTGCTCATTAAGCTGGGTAACTATTACTCGATCAAAGTGATTTTGATGTTTTTGTTGCCGCTTAATACTATTTAAAGCTAATCATCTGTCTCGCAGTGACCCCACACGAGTCACAAGAGCATCGCCAGTCTTTCTATAGCGATTTCTAACTTTGTTTGTTGAAAATATAATAAAATTTAATATTTATCTTTTTTCCTTTTCCATTCTCTAACAAATAAATATTTTGCATATTAAAGTTAAAAAAATTTTAGATTTAAAATTTTAGATCTGGTATCAAAATTCCCCCCTGAGATCATCTAGTATCAAATTTTTTCCCATTAATAAATTAAGCATTAAAAATATTGAAATTTAAACACTAAATAAAAATCAAATTTAAATTAAATTATGACCAAATTTAATATTTTTTGCAATATGAATTTTCAATGTTATAATAATAACATAGGTTTGCTATACGAATTATATTTTTCTTTGTTTTCAAAAGAATTAATAGGATTAATAAAAATTTTTTATTTATAAAAGTAACCCACCCCATTATTCATAAATTTTTTTTAAAAAAAAGTCTGAACATAAATCGGATCTGGTCTCAATTTTTTTTCTGATTTAAATGTTCCAGATTTTGCATTTTTAAATTTTGAATTTTTCAGTTTGAATTTTCCAGATTCCGAATTTTATAGATTTGATTTTTTCCAGATTTTGAATTCCATATTTTAGAGTATAACCCGTGCAACAACACTTACACCCCTCAAGCTTATGATGATTTGCAAATTTTATCAAAATTATAAATATAATCATTATATATTATTTTTTCCTTACCTTCCGTGTAAAAAAAATTTTATGATGGATAGGGTAAAGTTATCCTTTGCGTTAAAGCCGAAAAAGCTGCCATATAAAATAATTAAATTCAATATTATTTTTTTGTTATAAATTATTTTTGAATTTAATATTGTTTTTTTTTTGGCCGCATTTTTTAGGATAAAACACTGCAAAAAAAACGAACAAAATGCCTTCGGCTTTTTTTTCGATTGAGATATAAAAAATTATATATAACTTTCAATAATTATTACACCAATTTCATGTTATTATTGACATCTCTTTCATTTTTATTTAGGCAATTTTACATTATATTACTATATTTTTAACTATTATTGACACCATTTTTCACTATCATTGACACCATTTACATTACATGTTTTTTTTGGTTATGGAACAATTGCAAGGGCTATAGACCAATTACTCCAAAGTTACAGACTTATTTCCCAAAGTTATGACCCTTTTTCCAAAAGTTATATGGCTGTCTGATCTTTCAGCGGAAGCCAAATGATCGAATTCTTTAAGAGTTCGGTCCGAGGCCGAAAGCTAAAAAAAAAACTTTAAAGTATCGGCCTTAATTTTTATTTTCATATTTTAAAGATGCAATTAAATTTATTAAGGCATGGGTATATTATAAAAGGAGATAATCTTAAAAAAGTTGGTAGTGATAAAATAGCGGGTATTATGATAGTGGGGGGAGGGGGGATTATAAGTATGTAGAAAAAAAACGACAAGATAATTATAAGAGTGGATGCGTAAAATATAATAGGGGTGTGAAAATTATATTATGGAGATAAAAAATAACATAACTTCATTTATTATTATAAATTTTTTCACTTATATATTTCTGCCCACACTCTTATAATACCCCCACTCTTGTAATTTATACATAAACTTTAAATTTTCCATCTAAAATTTTCTCTCGTCCTTTTTAATTGCCTCTTGATATTTTTTTTTATCGCCTTTATATTTTTTTTCTCCACCATTATAATTTATTATTGCCTATTTTAAATTAAAGACGCTTCTGTAAATTTTATATTATTTAAAGCCGAAACTATGAAGTTCTTTGATCCCAAAGCCTCCGGCCTCTTGCTGAAAGCTCAGATTACAGAGATTATATAAATTTTTCAGTGTTATAGACTTATTTTTGGGTTAATATATGTTTTCAGCTATTAGACCCTTATTTTCGAAGTTTAAGACATCATTTTAAGTTATTTACACATTTTCTTAAAATTATAGACATATTTTCTATTACGTATACTAAATTAAGCCATCCAAAAATATACATTGTATCAAGATCTCAAGAATTGTCGATACTACTCTGCATATAGATTTTTTTAAAGAAACTTATTAAAATATACCTAAGATTAATTTCAGGATAAGCCAAAAAAACGTTTCGGTTTGTAAAAGTAGATGTAGATACAGCATAGGGCGAGTTTACGTCAGATCGCTCCAAGATTTTTATAAAATAAAAAGATTTAGTTTAATTAAGAAATATCAATTTTAGGGCATTAGACACCCCCTGTAAAAAATCCAGTATACTACATAATATGATAAGACAAAAATTAAAAAGTTTCATTATATTCTCATATATACATATTGTAGAAATCAGTTTTATATATAAAATAAAAGAATTTGACTATATAGACGAGTTTCTAAAATATATAAGCGAGACTATAAAAAGATAATTATTATATTTTAATATTTCTATATTTAGTAGTTTTGTATATTTTTTTAGTGAGTGTCTAATATAAGTTATATTTTAATATTCTTGTTTATCTGAGATATTGCTAATTTTTTTTTATAAAAAAATCTCGCAGCCAGTTATCGTGCTACGTTTACAAACCGAATAAGTATTTCAATTTACTCCTAAATTTATCTTACGTATATTTTAAATAAGTTTTTTTTTTAAAATATCTATATACTGAGCAGAGTAGTACTGACAATTTATAATGCTTTTAGCTCTAATATATTTCTTAGATGGGCTCGATTTTGTATTAGTATTTAAAATATTTCACTAAATCTAGTAAAACGCCGGTTTTTCACCACTAATTTCTTATGAATATAATAATTAAAATTTTTAAAATAACAAAAATCAGAAAAAAAAACATACTATTAAAATGTACCAATCAGAAGAAAATCAAAATTAAAATATTAATAAATCAAAAAAATAGACTTATAATTAAAAATGAAAATACAAAAATCTAATTAAATTCTATTAAAAAATAAAATTTGTTTATTGAATTTCTTTGATTTTCAACTTTGTGGAAATTATTTTTAAAAATTCAAGACCATAAAATTCCTTATATTTCATAATGATTTTTTAAATTTCATCATCTAATACTTTATTGGTATTGTTTTTTTTATTAAAATTAATTCTTGGCTTAATTTATTTTAAACATATGCATGTTGTTTTTTTAACTCTGTACCAACTTCATATAAATTTAGATTTTTATGGAAAAAAAATTAACATTAAAAGAGCGTTTCCATCCTTCAATCACATTATTAGTTTTTTTGAACATTTTTTTTATTTTCGCTTTGAAACTGACCAGAATTCGATATGAAAGATAGTATTTTCGTATCTTACATCGTTTTCAATATTAATACCAAACAAATTTTTTAAATCATCCCAAAATGGTTTAAATAAATTAAATCCATTTTGTTCAACATAATTTTTAAGTTTTAAATATTCAAATTTAAATTATTAATTGAGACAAAGGCCAGGCTTATTACCATTCTAAAACATTCACGTATTTTGATATTTTCTTTATATATTTTCCTCATTCCATGTTTTTGTATCTTTCTAAAAAGCAATTGGGTAAAATGGAAAAAACAACCTAATATTTTGGATTTTTTGAAAATATTTTTATAGGCAATATATGCTGCCATCTCTAAATCAATGGTTATAAAATCGGGATTACATCAATCTATTTTTAATTTTATATAGCCAAATAATTTTTCATAAGCCATTTTACTCTTTTTTTTTCATATAAACATATACCAATGGAATGTTTTTTTCGTGTATTTCAGCCATTATAACATATATTTGACAAAAATCTCGTGGACATGACCAAAAAGTACCATCACAATTCCAGTTATTACTCATTTTTAAATGTAAAAAATGTGTATCTGTAGTAAATATTATAATTCGTTCAGGATCACTAAGACCGCCATCATAATGGTAAAAATTTTCGTTGGAATATGTAAATTTTATATTTTCTGGTATATCATTTTCAATGCAAACAATATTGTTTTTTCTTCTTATTCTTGTTATACTGTTTCTTAAATTCTCTAATCTTGGAAGATTGTTTAGTAATGAAGAGTAACCTATCTTTAATTGTGAATTTATTATATTCAATGGTCTTTCGATCTAATTAACGCCCTGGAATTCATTAAATATCTCGTATAAAGTGCTTCGTTTTTTTCATAATTCTTTAAATGAGTATCATGTTCAATTTTTGATAATATGACATTATTTTCAGATAAAACAAGCCAACATTTACATTTTCGATCTTCACATCTATAAGTAGATGATGGGCTTGATCTTTTAAAAATATTATATGAAAAACCTTCATATAAAATTTTTTCTTTTCCTCTCTTACTTTTTATTTTGATAATTTTATAATGTTTCATATGGTTAAAAAAACAGTGGCGAAAAACCGGCGTTATGCCACTAAGTGGCGAAACGCCGGCAAGCCGCTTTTAGCTCCAAGGTATTATTTAGATGGACTCAATTTTGTATTAGTATTTAAAATATTTCACGTAAATCTAGTAAAACGTGTCTATAACTCGGCGAAAATGTGTCTATTACTCCAGGAAATTAGTCTATAACAATAAATATAAGGTCTAAAATTCTAGAATAATTGTCTATAACTCCGAAAAAAGTCCATATATTTGAAAATATTGGTCTATAACACTGATAAAAAGGTCAATAACTTATAGAAAAGGTGTCATAAATTTAGAAAAATGATCTATAACTTTTGTGAAAATATGTCTATAGCTCTGGACAATTGATCATAACAAAAAAAAAACCTTGTAATGAAAAATGGTTTCAATAATAATAAAAATGGTGTCAATAATATTAGCATTGTGTCAATAATATTGAACAATTGTGATAATAATAATGAAAAATTGTCAATATCAATGAAAGAAGTGTCAATAATAATGAAATGGTGTCAATAATAATTAAAGAAGGTGTAATAATCGGGAAAGATAGCGTCAATAATAATGAAAAAGTCTGCATAGTTTACCCCTTAATACTTTATTTTTGAATTATCAATGCTATGATATAATCATTTAATTGTTATAAAATAAAAATAGTAATTTTTGTAGTTTCAGTAATATACTATTAAATTAAATAATTTTACTTCGGTTTGCTATGCTTAAATTTATTTAAGCCGTAAACCATATCTGACTCTACAAAATGTGAAAAAAAAAACAAATGTATGTTTACGAAATACGTAAAACTAGAAATGAGAAATTTTGTTTTTCCGGGTTATATCCTGCACATTGTCGATAAAAAGTAATCTTTAATAGATAACTCTATGTGTATTATCAAAAATAGCGTGAAATCGCTATTTATACAGGTTATAAGCATTATAATAATTTTTTTCTGACTATTTATGTTTTTTCATAAAATTATGACAATTATAACTAATATAAAAAGCGATCAAAAGCTTTTTTCCAATACTAATCATGTAATTTACTCTTAAAATAGATGATTTTCGACTTTTAAGGGAGGGATAAAATTTGTGTTAGAACTGAAATGAATATAATATTATGTAATTCATATTTTTTGTCTATCATTAGTTTATTTGATTTTTTAAGATTGTTCGGAGTGTGGACTACATCAAACGTCACTACCTTGTATAAAAAACTTTAATTTAAATTTTTATGAATAAATTTTTAAATAAAATTTATAAAAATTATAAGTTTATAAAATTACAATGTTTTTAATAGATTTTTTGTACACCAACCTGATATTCACTGCTCTATTAGTTACTTATCGACTTACGTAAGAAAAATGACATATTTTCTTTTCAATAATCGTAAAATATGGAGTTATTTTAGTCATAGTAATAATAACTTGGACTTTATAGCTTATTAAAAATTAAAAATTAAAAATATTGAATTTTCCTTTAAAATGTGATTTCCTCAAAATAAAGGAGAGTGAATAAACCGCTAGCGAACCCAAATTTATTTATAGAAGCTTTATTTTCCTTACTCAAATCATTGATAAATAAATAATTTGAACAATTGAGTTTAATAAGTGTGCAATATACTATAAATAAACATCTATTATTAGGTAGTAAAGTATTTATTACTAGTATAATCTAGTAATCTCGCCTTGAACATCTAAATATTTTTATTTAAAATTATTAAAGCTTCAAATATTTATTTTTTATTTCTGAATTGTTGTTAATACATATATTTATTGTATTAATCACCAAAAAATCAATAAAATAACTCAATGAGACGCTAATTAATTTAAAATGCTATATTTATTTTTTTAAATAATAAGTGTTAAAATTATTTTTAAAATAATAAAAAATTATAAATTTTTCTTTTTTTTTGGAAAGTATACGACATTAAAAAAAAATATTTATTCAGTGTGGTCGGCGTTCAGAAGAAGACTTTGATTTTTTTTATTTAACTTCTGAGATTTTTTACATTTGGGGGTCCCGAGGAAAATTTTAATATATAAATGGGGTAGACACATCAAAATAGTTTGAGAAACTCTTCTTATAGATATAACAAAAATTTTTTCAATTTAATATAAACTATAAATGATGAATTATTTTTTTTATAAAATGGAAATCTGCATAGCTCTATTTAATGCCACATGCGGCCAAGAGGATGCAGTTTTACAACCTGCTTAAGCACAAGTTATTGAATCATCCATATAAATCAAAAATCCATCGAAATTATTAAATGTTATAAACAGAGCATCACCGTATTCAAACCTCTTTCTATCGTTATACACGCACTAAAAAATTGTGAATAACTCTATGATTGTGTTTAAGTAGTAGGATATTGGTGTAGACATATCAATAATTGATATTGAATTAAAGAGCGCCTCTAACATGAGATGTTTATGTTCTGAAGTATTGTATAATAATATATTAACGTGCGAAAAAATTCCAGTATAAATAATCGTTTTTCAATGATGGAGTAATATCTACTTACTAAAGCTGTCGATTTTAATACTTTAAAAATATGTTTAAAGTAGTATTACGGGTAATTCTGATATATTTATATTCTTGAAATATTTTCATAAGATAAAAATTATGTATATTCGCGAGATATTACGTATTTTCGATAAGAAATAATATTAGTAACATTCTAATCAATAAATAAAACTTACATAGCAAGAAAAATTTATTTTCCCATTATACCGCCCAATGTTTGCGACTTCTTGTAAATATTTCTATTTGTAATAAGTAAAGTATTCATTGTTATCGTGAAATCAATTCTTGTTCGGAGAGTAGACTTCATTGAATATATTTTATTTTAATTTAGTCTACTTTCTAAACAAAGGCAAAATTTTAATGTTTTTTTTATAAGAATTTTGCTATTTTTGTATTAAATTCAGTCCGTCATCCTACATTACATAGGAAACATAAATTTTTTTTGGTATTTTTATATTTTCCACTGAAAAAAATATGTATTAACTTCAATTCGCGATGAAATTATTATTTTAAGGTCTACGAATTCCAACTGATAATTTTCATATGTTCCAAGTGAGATTTCAAAAAGAATTAGTGTAACAATACTAAAATACATAAAATAAATTGTATTTATATATATTTTATACATATTAGCATTCCATATAGTCAATTAAATCTTTGATCTCTGATATAAAAAATAAATGAGACATTTAAAATTTTTTTTCTCTAAAGGGTAGGTAACACCTTCTATTTTAAGAATATCGCTACCGTTGAAAAAAATTACGAAATTAATATTAGAAATTAGTGTTAATTCGCAAGTTATAATCAATATATCTGAAAATAGCTACAATTTAACACTTATTTCAATTAAAAATCACGTTTAAATTTTTTATCGATGTTATTTTTTTTGAATATATGAGAATAGCTAACTCGTTTAAGTACAAAAAAATCATTGAAGATAAGTTATATGTTAAAAAACTTATAATTTGGTTGCATTTCTACATAAATTAATCAATAAATATTTTAAATAAGAATTTTATTATATTACAAGTCACTCTTTGATGAACAGTAAGAAATCAACTTTTACAGTACAAATCTTGAAATTTGACGTAAAATTAAAAAAATCTAATAAAATTCACCGGAGTAAAAAAATATATAAAGTTAAACTAATAATTTATTTTATTTAGTTTATTTTTATTGAAAATTTATGCAAACTTCCTTTGTAATGATTTACATATACCCATTTATAATATTCTTCATAATATTGTGTAAATCTGGGAGATATTTCGAACTATAATGTGTTAGAATACTGCGGCGAAATTCAAATGGCTGATACCTCTAGTATAATAATTTTTTTTAATCTGCGGCATTTAAAGCAAATTTTTCATAAAAATACCATTTTGTATCAGAAATACCATCGAGACTTTCTAAAAGAACTTTTTCATCGATTTCGGGCTCTTCTATACGATTTTCATAATCTAATAACTCGATTTGCCTATCAGTATTTGATTGTTTCGTTTGTAACTTCTTTAAGAGATTTTTTTCGAAACGTCATTTCAGCGCTAAATGGCATTTTAGGTAAAATGTTTTTTTTTCAATTTTATACCCCTAATGGTTTTTATTTTTCGCTGGTTTTTTAGAATGGTGTCATAAAAAATCAACAGCCCTAAAAAAATTACTCATCTGATGAAAATTAAAAACGCTTATAAAAAAAATACTTTTAATTAATTAAATAAAATGATTATTGTCGCACGCTGAGCGCGCGACGTGCGAATAGCGAGTGGATTCGATTCCCAGGAAATCAATTACATAATTTTTTATAAATTATTTATTTTTTTTTATTTTTTTTTTTTAAATTTTTTTAAATTTTTATTTTAAAATTTTTTATTAAAAAGTTAGTTTTAAATAAAATAGTTATGATGTTTTTAGATTTTTTTAAGTGAACGTATTGTCGAACGTGAAACTCAAAACATGCGTCGCTACACTTTTATCTGATTAATTTTATGAAATTTCAAATAACATTTTATTATTTTTTTGAGAACAATTTAATAATCATATATTGAATTATGAAAAAAATATAAAAAAAAATATAATTATATGTATTCTAAGTATAAAAAGTAATTTTAATTGAAATATTTATATTGTAAATTTTATTGTTGATAATTAAAATAAGTATTACAGCTATTTTTTAAAAATATTCATAACCACATTTTTTATTATTTTATTAAATAAAAAATTTATATATTTTTAGAAATATATTTATAGATCCCATGGTCAAGCATTACGTAGCCATTACCAATACAATTATTAGGTTAAAATTAATCTATTAATTGCATAATTAAATAAATATAATATTCCCTCAGTTGATGATATGACTACTTGTTAATAATTTATACCTCTTCGTAATATATATAGTGATTATCGTCTCCCGCATAGATGTTAGGCTTCTCGCATGATGTAACGCGTCTCGCCTGAAAAATTTAAAAAAAATCTACAATTAAAGTGTAATTTAAAGTAAAATAGGTAGCCGCGTTGCTTGTCGCGCGTTTAACGCGGCACAATTAGGATTATTAATAAAAAATAAATGTATAAATTAAAAATTTCTAAAAAAAAATTAATATGAAAATTAATTTTTAATTTTTAAATTACTATTTTTTACTATAATTTATAATCTTTATTTTTTAATTAAATGTATTTTTCGTTTACAATATTATAATTTTTTTTTAAATTCAGAATTCAGAATTCTAAATTATAAACACAAATCTAAATAAAAGTTTATGATTTTTTTCTTACTTCTAATTTATAATTTTAAATTTTTTATTTTTCATTAGACAAAAAATTTTTATAGAGTTGTGAAATTTTTCTTTAACCTATTTCAAAGAATACCCCACGAAAAAATCGAAAAAATAAAAGTTAGAAAAAAAATATTTTTTTTGGATAAAATGCCATTATGCGCTAATATCTTCACGATTTTCATAATCTAATAACATGATATGCCTCCAGCAGTTCTTGATTGTTTAATTTGTAACAGCATTAAGCGATTTTTTAATCATAAAACAACATTCATATGGTACACCTTTTTAAGGCTTTCCGAATGATTTAAATCATGAATTATTCCACAATACATTTGAAACTTCGTCTACACTGTCTCAATTATGTTCTGAATGAATTGAATATTCCCATGTCTAAAAGTTGAATTGTAGATGTGCATTTAGGGGGAATATATAATAGCTAACGTGTTATTTATTTTTTATAAAATGCCCATAAAAATTATCAATTAGAATCAAAACATTTCTGTATTTCAAAAATCAGATCTCCATTTAGACGCGAAATATACTCTCCAAAAATAATTTCTAGTTAACCATGAAGTTTTTTATGCTCTATAAAGTATATTAAAAACATCCAAATAAACATTTTTAATACTCTAGGTTTTTTTTGATTTACTAATGTGAAGTGGTTAATCCAATACCCTAAGAGTAGCTACGTGACATTATTGTTACTAGAGTTTCGTTTTCCTTAACATTTTTTTATCATTTTTTTTGTCATAGACAAATGACCTACCAGATCCTTCCTTGATATAAAGTCATGTCTCATCGATATTAACAATGTCCTTGATGACATATTACATTATTTATCATCAAAATATATTTCAAAATCATATACTTGAAAAAAACTACACCGGTTGATTCACCATGCAAGTAAAACTAGACTATTTTTCTCTTAACAAACGCTCTGATCTAATAATCGGTAACCTTATTGAAAATTACCACAATCTCTATAAAAATATTTAGAAATATCTTAATTACCTGTATATTTATTTCTACTGATATATTTCTCAGGCTATATTTTAATACTAAGATAAAAATCTAAATCATTATATTTTGATTCAGAAAAATTACTCAAGTTTGCTCTATTAAGTAACGTTTCATTTTTTTTGTTTAATGCTCACAAATCGTAAAGATCGTTAAATATATTCAATGCAAAGGAGTTACTAATATTGAATTTCTTGGTTACTTCAGACAACTTGAGCTTTTTTTCTGCTATTCTATCCGCTATCTCTGATTTTTATATAGACTTAATTTTTTATTTCTCATCACAGAAAAGATTGTAAACAAATCAGTAAAAATTTAAAATTTTTCAATAATTAAATAATTGAACAATTAAGTAATTGAATAATTAAATAATTGAATAATTGAATAATTAAATAATAAAATCATTAAATAATTAGTATTTGAAAAAAAAACAAATGTAAGAAAAACTACTCGTAATATACGTTTTTTATTATGAAAAAATGGTATATTGTAATGTTAGACCATAAACTAATATAATTAAACGATATTCTAATATGTAGTAATTGAAAAAACATATTTCAATTATAACAATACCTAATTTTATAGTGTAAACGTCGTATACGCGAGATCTTTGGGAGTATAAACCGCCTACTACTGTAATCTAATTTCCGAATTAGCCCCGACAAATCTATATTTACAATCATCGACTGTAGATCTGAAGTCGGCCACATTCGAGATATAAATCAGCTGTGATAGAGGACAAAACAAATATGGTATATAAATGAAATAGATTAAATAGATTCTATACTAAAATTATAGATTTCCATAGAACTTATACATTTATTTTTATATTAACTTTACATATTTATTACTTTTAATTATAATTTAAATAATAAATCTTGCAATGGTTCTAATGAGAAGAAACAACTTTTCCTCAGATTTGTATGACGGATAAGTTAAAGTACTTAGTGCATGATTCCCATTTAAATAATTTTATAAAATCGCGAGATAATATATATTCCTCGATTTTGAGATTTTCTGTAATGAGAAAACTACTCTATGCTCTACAAAATAATACTTACAAATCTGAGAGAAGAGTCTCTTAGTCTTGTCACAATTTCCTTGCATTCTTTAAATGAAAAATAGTGAAACTACTCTATAAAGACCCTAGGAATTTAGAGGAGAAAGGAAACTAAAAATTAAATTGATTCACAAAATTTTATATTGATCAATAATCGAATTTTATTCTATAAAAATTGTTTGATTAATATACTTTTATTAGATTTGGTAAACAAAATTTAGAAAACAATAATTATAAAACAATTTAAAAAAATTGATAAAATCGATAAGCATGAAATTTAGTATACCAAAGATTTTTTTACTCTTATTACTCCACCAAATTACTGGTGTCTTTAAAGAAGCTAATAGCTAGACACATTAATTTTTAAATAATGAAATTATTTGGTTTTAGAGTTAGGGTATACAATTTTTGGTAAAACAGATAAAATTTAAATTTTATTATATATCTATGCATCCATTTATGCGTTTTGTCTAGATTGGATGAAAAGGCTAATTTGGACAAATGAGACAATTTTGACATAAAATATTATGTACTTTTTTTTAAAAAAACCCTTAGTATGCATATGAAAATCATTAAAATATAAAAACCAAAGTTTATAAAACGCTGAAACATAAAAAAAATAAAAATAGTGGTTTAAAGTTTGACTAGGTACCTAATTTTAGTTGTATTTTAAAAAAACAAAAATTAAGAAACCTAGTCTAACTTTTACATTAAATCTAACATTTAGGTACCCAGTGGTCATAAACAAAAAGAAATTATTTGGGTTTTTGAAAAAAAATCCAAATGAAGCGTTAAACTAATGACAATACGTTATGCAAACGGCGTATCGTAAATGTATCCATTGAAAATAATAATACGTTGCGTTGAAACTCTGGATACTTTCAATATTCATTTTCTATGTTTTTTTCCCCTCTTCTTTTTAAAAATAAAAGTTGATATTTAAATTATTTTCACTATTATTTATTATTGGTTAGGAAATTTAAACATTGAGCAGATTGCGAGGAGATTAAAAAAATTAATTATTTTTATTGGAAATAATTTAAACTTTATCATGTAAGTGTAGACAGAGGTTTAATAATAATTCTTTTCGAATAGGTGTAATAAACATAATAATTATAGCGATGAAGTAAAAATTTGGAAAGAGAAAAAATAATATTGGTGGGATTGTTGATGGCGATAGTTTTCGTGATGGTTGAGATAACATTTTAAAGGAAGTTATCTTAATTGAAATTTACGACAAAAAGACACATATCTTAATTACTAGTATTGATAAAAAGATAGAGTTTAAGCCATTTATTTTTTCTGCCGATTAATATCTTATAGATCTATAAATAATGAGGCATATAACACGAATCAGTAAATCATAATAAATTATTCTATCCAATAGTGGTGTACATACACAAACGATTGAATCGAATTTGGCGGCTATAAAACGAAACGTCCCTATGCAGGCTCGAAGTGAAGATAAACTATAAACTTCTAGTAATATTTATGATGAAAAGAAATCTATGAATAAATTTATATGATATGGTGATGAAAGAAACTTTTTATTACATCTAACATTTTAAAATATTTATTTATTATTTTTTGTTTTTATTTATTATTAGTTTTATTTTTTAAAGTTTTAGAGAGGGCTAATTTTGTGTGTATTTTGCAAAAAATACCTCTCCTGTTTTTAATGGTCAAAAAAAGAAATAAAAATAAAATTACGAATAAAATAAGTAAAAAAAATATCATGGAAAATATACATACTGATGTTTTCCTTCATGAAAAATCAGTATGTAAATCTTTTATGATATTTTAACTGATTCTTTTCGTTTTTAATTTTTAATTTTTATTTTAACTATTCTAAACGGAGGAAGTATTTTTATAAAATACACCAAAAATCGGGGCCCTCAATGAAACTTTAAACAAAAATAGTGGCTTATGAGATTAATAATAAAACTATTAATAATAATAATATGAATAATATAATAATAATATTAATATTGATAATATTATTAATATTTTTAATAATATTAATATTATCAATATTAATAATAAATTTATATCAATAATATCAATATTAATAATATAATGTTTATATTAATATTGATATTATTGATATTATTTTATTATTAATATTAATAAAAAATTTTGATTACAATAAAATTTCTGTTTTAAATCAATTTTAATTGCCTTTTTATACAAAAATACTAAATTATTTAAATTTTTTTTATATTAATTTTTTTTTAAATTTTTTTTATTGAAATTTTTTTTTGATCTTAAATTAGCTTATATTAATTTTTTTCGATTCTTTTTTTCGACATTGAGAATTTTTTTATAAAAAAAAACGGATAAGTTTTTATCTGTACCTTAATGACTCTAGTTCATTATCTGTTCTCCATTTAATTTTTTTTGGGACCCCTATGGTAACCATTTACGAATTCGAAAAAAAAAAAAAATTTCGCCTAATCAAATCGTTCTTATAAAATATTGGATGTATACTGGACTGTTATCCCGCGAATAATCTTGTACTGTTTGTGGGAACTCTTTAAAATTTGTAAAAAATAAAAAGATCTTGATTTTTTTGCATGTCGATGTTTTAATACAAAATTCACGAATTACAAGAAATATAGTTCTATTCGTAAATTTACTTCCTTAAAGGTTTTAGAAGCGAGCTTAGACTCATTGTAAGAATAATTTTAAAATACACGAGTAGACAGCTAATTTACAGCATAAAAGTCAGTCTAAATTACTAAAAAATACTATATTGAAGGTTATCAAAAATATTTGTAGCAAAATACTAGCTCATAACTTCACAAATAATAAATTGATGTCTGCACGTTGTTGTTAAAATAGATAAACAATGTAGAATTTTAGAGTAAAATCGCATCGTGATGCCCTCCTTGCAGTTGAACCGATGCTATATGCAGCATCGAATTTGGTACTCGAATAAATATATGTTTTTAACAATAATTAAGAATAAAAAGCAGGAAACACTAGTTCTGATTATTAGTAATCAGGTTTGTACAAACACTAATGTACAATGGATGAACACGGCGCCTATGCTAATTTAAAGTACTATTCTGAAGATCCTGGAACGGTATGTCATAGGTATACGTTTATTAATGATGAGACTAGTGTCAATACGCAGGTTATTAATCTTTTCATAACGAGATTAAGCTTAAAATAAAAAGACGAAAAGAAGTTTTAACAGTAAATCGTGCCGAATATTAAATATTTTGTTATTAATATAACAAGTGGCATATTTTTTTTGAGCATTTTAGAATTAATAGAAATTTAGTTCAAGAATTTAAATCTTTAAATTGTTTTTTTTTATTATAACTTATTTATTTTTTATATATTTATTCAGTATAATATTCTGCATCCAACCTCCGGAAAAAACATAATTAAATGATCCAAAAAAAAACTACACTCCGTTTTTCAGTCGAAATGACCTTTTTGTCGATTTGTCACTGTCGTGTCCTTGTTGTTTCAAGTATAAACAAATTGTTTCACGTTAAATGTGTTGTTTCAGATTAAGTAATTTTGATTAGTCTGTTATGTAACAAATGTTACATAATAAACTATTTAAGAAATTCAATTAAGTAAATTTATGAAATACCATTCCTTTATTAAATCCTTTTATTTAAATTTTATTAAATACAGTAATCTTCCTCTCAGATATGTCACTATGACGTCATACGCCATTTATAATAAATCAACGATTCCACGGATAATTTTCATCTAACTAGTTTATCGAATAATGAACATCATTTCAATAATTATTACTTCAACTTCTCTCCTGATTCGAGAAACAGTCTCCAATTAACTAAGACATTCTCAGGCCTAGAGGACTTAACACAACAGGATATACATAAATGGTCTAAAATATTAAAGAAATCTGCACACAATGCATGTGGACAAACCAACTTGCTGTTAGTGTTTTACAATCAATTATAAACCAAAACATATATAAAAAAAAATACAAAAAAAACTAGTTGACTATAATAAACAATTAGACTACTTAATAAAAATTGCATTTCCAGAATGCGATTCACAACTCTATATTACACTTATCAGAAAAACTTATCAAAAAGATTACGAATTTATCGAAGATTAT
>SDVU01000019.1:0-28943 GCA_016256075.1 Dictyocoela muelleri | reverse complement strand
AATTTTATAAAAAATTACAAAAATTTACCTTAGTTTGTTTAAGTTTTTATTTACACTGACACAAATTTTATATAGGAAGGGATATTTTTTTATAAAAAGTCTATGGGTGGGGGGATTTTTTAAAAAAAGTCTGAAGGGGGGGGGGGAGTGAAAAATAGTCACAAATCAATAAAGGTTATGAAACACTGCTTTAGAGCTTCGATACATAAGGAAAATAGACCTGAAGTTAAAATGTAAATTAAAAATATAAACATTTTTATTTATTTTATAACCTATTTTAATATTATGTGAAAAATAGGCCTAAGTGTATTCTTCCGTAAAAACAAACATCTCTATTATTTTTGACAGTTGACCTTCAAAAGATAAATTATTATCATCTGTTTGTATTTAAAATGAGCTAAATATAATTTATTTGAGGTTTTTCAGGGAATCAAATATTGCTAATGTCTCCTTTTCAATTGTAGTATATTCAATTCGGAAATTGAAAATTTTATGATTATAAGCTGATTAATTTATTATTTTGTGAAAGCATTCACCAATTCCAAAATCAGAAGCATCGCATTTTAATTCATTGTCTTAATCGGAGTCAAAATGATGTAGTGTGTTTTGTTTTTTCAAATCATCAATTATGCTCATTAAATTACTTGTATCATTATACAATCATATAATACTTTTATTCATGCCGTTGAGCTTATCGTAATAATTCGCTAACCTTTCTCACAAATAAAATATAAAATCCCCACACCAGTTTATCAGTCTTTATTTTTTTTATCAATTGTGCTTTATTCGCGGGACTGGTTCTCCGATATTTGCCCCACCAACAAAAAAATAAAAGAAACGGCGCTTATTCAAATTTTTGAAATTTTTAATATTTCAAGGTAGAGACCTTTGATTCGGCCACTTACGAAAGAAGATCTTTAAAATCTATATAATAACATTAAAATTTTCCACCATTATACATCTTAATTTATTATCAAAATCGTGATTAAACATCCAATATACTTTAAAATTACTCAACTTTTGTCTGAAATTGACCTTTAAAAAATTTATATTTTCTCATATCATACGATAAAATAAATTAAATACAGTTATGAGTTGAAAAACAGTTCAATGTTCGATAAATTATTTCAAAGTTCGCTGAGAAGTTACCGACCAGTATTATAATACTCTATTTTTATAAATTATATTTTCATTTATATATTACATGCTGACAAAAATATATGGCTGACAACCCGGAACGTAATTACTAACCTTAATCTTTAGACCTATAGATCTTGGTGTTCTAATAATACGTCACTTCCTAAGCTATCTAGAAGCGCAGCTGTATACACGGTTTTCGTATAATCGATAACTCAGCATGATGCAGATAATTAGTAGCCATTCATGAATTTTTAATACTTAGTTTTGCTAAAATGCGTCACCGCACTCATAACCACAACTAAATACCCTTTCAACTTCATATTCATGATATAACAAGTCATAATCAGCTGTACCTCACTGGAACAAATGACATTGTAAGTATATTTCCATAGCTTTTGACCGCTTAATGTCATTCATTCATTATTTAAAAAAAATTGACACCAGCGGGATTCAAACCTCGATACTTAAATTTTATATTCAAGAGTGTTAACAGCCGAGATTTCTGGCCATTTAGAAAAAGATGATAACAAAATTTATTTCATAAAGATTATTATGAATTTTAAACCAGCATTATAGTTATCTTTTAATTCAATATATATAACAGTCAGATTAGAAAGCTGTCTTTTCATCTAAGTCAAATTTTTTTGAGGAAAATTTAATCTTTGTGTTTATCATAAAATAAAAATAATTTTTAAGTTGCATGAAATGTAAGACTTATTCTTGCTTTGTCTATCGTCACCTCATGTGAAACATTTTTTTTGCATCTCAATTTTTATTTTATACTGAAAATACTTGTTCGAATACTATTTTACCTTTGATTGGTTTCGCAAAACATATTGTAAGAATAATGAGATGACACATCATGTTGTTGAATTCTATTAAGTTTATAAAAGGGCTAAATATAATTTACCAAGGATAAAAAACAGCTCAAAAATTACTATGGTCCTCCGAATGCCAATTTCAATAAAAAAAAACCTCATTCTCGAGCAATTTCAATTTGGTACAGAATTAGTCATAAAACCAGTTAAACTTGAAAAAAGAAGTTGGTTTAAATGGAAAATTATTGGAATAAAAAGCTAAAAGAAATGGCAATTGTGAAAGATGAGATGTTCTATATACAGTTAAATTCTCATTTAACGAACAAAAAAACACGATTAAAATCTCCTTCGTTAAATGAAATTGATGGAAATTTTTAAAAATTAAAAATTAATTCTTTTTTACTGAATGGAGATAGTCTGTAATTCTGGGGGTTTTCTTTTTCTTAGTTAAAAAAAATACTTTCTTTGAGGTGACCCACAGAAATAAAATCATTGCATCCACTATTAATCATGTACTTTTCTATGTCATTGATATAAGCAACTACCATGGCGCAACTTATGAATTCATTTCGGTTTTCTTTCTCCGAAAAAGATTCCTCTATATCACCACATACATCATAAATTGCATTTAAAATATCATTTTCACCTTGATTATCTGTTAAACGAATGGGTGTGTTGATATCCTCAGTATCAAAATCTACCTCTTTTTGAACATCAATTTTAATTTCATTTGCAGTTTTCAATTCAGTTATATCATTGGACTAATTTTTAAACGCTCTTTTAAAACAATTTATTATTGTATCTTCAGATACAGAATTTCAAGATTCGATTATTGTTGATGTTATATCAGAAAGTTTTAAATTCTTTAAAATTTTAGTATAAAATTCAGTATCATAATCTTCATTAAATAAAATGTTTCTATTCAAAAACATCCTGTATTTTGATTTAAATGAACAAATTATACCTTGATCTAGAGGTTGTATTTTTGATGTAGTCGCAGGCGGCAAGAAAAAAAAGCGTTATATTTGAGAAACTAGTATTTTTCTCATGAAAATTAGCATTGTCAAGCAAAAAAAAAGTATATTACTATTTTCATTTCTTATCTTTATATTTAATTCACACCACCAAGTATTGAAAATGGAACTGGTCATCCATGCCTTTTTGCTACTCGTGTATTTTATACATAATTCTCTAATATCATGTAATTAAAGCCCCTCCTGGTCGTTTTAACTTGCCGATTAACGGAGTTTTAAATTTTTCACCGGAAAAATTTGCACAGAAAAGTAAAGTTACACGATCTTTTCCCATAATTCCCAATGTTATTTATTCTTTTGATAAAATTAGTGTTTTTTTGATGGACATTTAAAAACAATGCAGTCTCATCACAGTTAAAAATATAATTTATGAAAAAATATTGAATGGTATCTTAAAATTGGGCCAAGTCAGTGCTACTTCATCCAGATTCACAAGTCCTTCTTCACCTGATATTTCTCGATATTTTATATTATAATACTCTTTAAAATTCAAAAACCACTTGCTAGGAACCTTGAAATCACGAAAATCAAAATTTTTAGCAATAATCAAAGCTTTTTCAGATAATATATCGTTTTTTATAACGCGATTTCTATTCCGCTTTATGTAAAACCATTCATAAAGCATAGGATATATTGTTTTATTTATTTTGGACGTAAACACTATATTTTTATTACAGTTTTTATGTTTGATTGATTATGATCTTAGCTTCATCCTTTAGTATTAGATTGATAGTCCCTGCTAACATTTTAAATATGTTTTGAAGTTCTTTCTGGGCTATTAACGGATTTTCACCTTTGTAATCAAAAATAAAGAGTTTATCATTCATATTGTAATGTTTGCTTTCTCTTTTCTGATTATTTTTTGAGAACATGAGGGTTATGATATTTCGAATTCATAAATTAATTCCAAGTTATTCATTTAAATATGTCTAACAAACATTTTCTATACCATGACGGATTGTAACCTATAAAAACAGAAAATCTTTGTACAGAATATTAGAAAATATGATTCTATATAGAAAAGAGGTATGATAATGAAAATTATTTTAAATAAGGATTGCGTGTCTCATCTTCTGTAGAAAAATTTCTTATTTTTGGGTTCAACTCGTCCAAAGATTCAATTTTTAATTAATATTCTAAAATTTTTCCTAAAACCACGTTCGTTAGATAAAAATTCGTTATTAAATTCGAAAACATGCACTTTAAATTATAAAAAAATATAATCCGTTCGATAAAAGGGAATATTCGTTGAAAAGGAATTCGTTAAATGGGAATTTGACTGTAGTGTATTCATTTTAACATACTTTGATATTTATTATTTCTGAGCCATTCCTTTACACTTTAATTTTTCTATCCAAAAATAAAAATTATTATCTTTTATTGTTAATAATTATCACGGGACTGTTGATGTCCACGGTCAATGGGTGTCCACTTATAAATAAAGAAAATTGAATAAAAATTTGTATTCAGTAAATTTTAATTTTAAAAATTGTGGTTTAATAAAATGATTTGTAATATAAAAAGTAAAAATAAAATTAAAATTTATTTTAAAATATAAAAACAAAATTATAAGAATTTTAGTTTCTAGAACAGGTGGTCATCACCTAAAAAACAGGAAAATAACAATTTGTAGCGGAAGAACACAACATTTATATATTAAATTTACGTTGAATCAAATTTTAACGCCAAAAGAAAAATATATTTTTAATAGCTCTGATATACTCGTGTTTAAAAAATACTGCTTTCCAGGATTTTTTGTAAATCTTTATATATCAGAGCTCTTGAAAAAATAAATTCATTAAAGTTTAACAATTGATTATAAATAAATTTAATTACAGTCCTTTGCATTATTATATTCACCTCCTTGCATTATTATATTTACCTCCTTGCATAATATTCACCTCCTTGCATTTTTATATTCCCCTTCTTGCATTATTATATTCACCTCCTTGCATTATTATATTCCCCTTCTTGCATTATTGTATTCACCTCCTTGCATTTTATATTCACCTCCATGCATTTTTATATTCCCCTTCTTACATTTTTATATTCACCTCCTTAGATATTTATTTTTATTTTCCTGCATTTATATTTTTTCCCCCGTGCATTACAGTCCTTTTCTATAGTCCCCTCGTTGCATTATTATAGTCCCATCGTTGCATTATTATAGTCCCTTCGTTACATTATTACAGCCCAATTACAGCCATTTTAGTAGTTATGACACATTTTTATAAATTATTGACCTTTTTTCCATGCTATAGACGTATTCGTTCAGACTTATAGACCCCTTTTTATGGAGCTGTAGACAAATTTTGCGAGAGTTATATATTATCTGCTAAAATTCGTCTCGATTAATTAATTTTTCATCCCTTATTATTTTAACCCTTGTTTTACAAATCATATTTTTCTACTCATTTTTTAACCCTTATTTTTTTACTATCGACTTCTAACCCTTATTTTTTCCATTATTTTTTTTTCTTTTATTTTTTAACCCTTATATTAACCCATCTTTAAAACCTCATCTTTTAACCCTTGTTTTTTACACTATTTTTACCCCATATTTTTCAACCCTTATTTCCCCATAATTTTTTAGCCCTATTATTTCCCATAATTTTTTACCCCTAGTTTTAACCCTAGTTTAACTCTATTTTTTACCCTATATTATTTATTCCGATTTTTAACCATATTTTTTATCCCTATTTAAACCCCTATTTTTACCCCTTATTTTTTTCTCTCTATTAACCCTTGTTTATTAACCCTTGTTTATTAACCCTTATATAAACCCCTGTTTTTTTTACCCATATTTTTTACCTCTATTTAAACCTCTATTTTTACACATTTTTATTAACCCTTATATAAACCCCTATTTTAATCCCGTTTTTTTAACCCCCTTTTTTAACCCCTATTTTTAACCCCTATTTAAACCTCTATTTTTAGCCACTATTTAAACCATTATTTTACCCCCTATTTTTTACTACTATTTTATACCCCTTATTTTTGTTAACAAGGTGTTGATAATAATTAAAAATAAGGGTAAAGAATAAGGGCTGAAAAATAGCGGTTATTATATAAGGGTCTATAAATAGGGTTTAAATAGGGGTTAAAAAAACGGGATTAAAATAGGGGTTATTATATAAGGGTTAATAAAAATGGGTAAAAATAGAGGTTTAAATAGAGGTAAAAAATATGGGTAAAAAAATAGGTGTTTATATAAGGGTTAATAAACAAGGGTTAATAATTAAGGGTTAATAAAGAGGTGAAAAAAATAAGAGGTAACAATAGAGGTTTAAATAAGGTTAAAAAATAGAGGTAAAAAACGCAATAAATAATAGAGGGTAAAAAAATAGGTGTAAAACTAGGGGTAAAAAATTGTGGAAAAAATATGGGTAAAAAATTATGGGGGAAATGAGGGTTGAAAAATAAGGGTTAAAAATAATGGAAAAAAATAAGTGTTAAAAGATGAGGGTTAAAATATGGGTTAATATAAGGATTAAAAAATAAAAGTTAAAAACTAATGGAAAGTATAAGGGTTAAAAGTCTAGGGTAAAAAAATAATGGTTAAAAAATTGGTAGAAAAATATGGGTTGTAAAACAAGGGTTAAAATAATAAGGGATGAAAGATTAATTAATCGAGACGAATTTTAGACGATAATCTATAACTCTCGCAAAATGTGTCTACAGCTCTATAAAAAGAGGTCTATAAGTATGAACGAATTTGTCTATAGCATGGAAAAAAGGTCAATATCTTGAAAAAATGGGCCATAACTACTAAAACAGCTGTAATTGGACTGTTATAATGCAACGAAGGGACTATAATAATGCAGCGAAGTGACTATAATAATGCAACGATGGGACTATAATAATACAACTTGAGACTATAGAAAAGGACTGTAATGCACGGAGAAAAAAATAGAAATGCTGGGAAATAAAAATAATAATTCAAGGAGGTGAATATAAAAATGCAAGGAAGGGATATAAAAATACAAGGGGGAATATAAAAACACAAGGAGGTGAATATAATAATGCAAGAAGGTGAATATAATAATGCAAGATGGTGAATATAATAATGCAAGGAGGGGAATATAATAATGCGGGGAAATAAAAATAATAATGCAAGGAGGTGAATATAATAATGCAAGGAGGTGAATATAATAATGCAAGAAGGTGAATATAATAATGCAAGATGAGAATATAATAATGCAAAGGACTGTAAAAAATGTTGTGTTCTTCCCGACCAATTGTGATTTCCCGGTTTTTGAGGTGGTGACCAACCGTTATAGAAAATAAAGTTCTTATAACTTTGTTTTGTATTTTAAACGTTTTAAATTTATTATTAGTATGGATTTATAAATCTAATATTTTTTGAATTTATAAATTCAAAAAAATACCCGCTCGATGTAATGACTAGAATATTCAAATTTAAAAATTTAAAAAAAATATTTTAAAATTTTAAATTATTTTAAATCAATTTTATTATTAAAATTTTTTAGTAAACATTCATAGACAAAGGACATCCAAAGTCCCGTGACAATATATATATATAATATTAAAAGTATTTTTTTCGGTGAAAAAAAAATAAACCCGAATAATACCACGTCTTATTTCTATTTCGCCAAAAATTCATTATGTCGGGTTGAACCCTCCAAGATTATTTTTTGTGAATAAAAGGGGTCAACAATTTGAAAATGTTTTAACTGACCTCTAATTTCGGACTATTGTCCTTAATATATAAAGATATTTGATATCTGGTGATTTTTTAGAATGTGAAGATACATTTCTTTACTTTATCGCAGTTATCTATTTATATTCTGCTATAAGTTTTTTTTTTAAAAAAAATTTAATCAAAACTTTAAAATTCAAACTTTAAAAATGCAAATTTTAGAAATTCAAACTTTGAAAATGCAAACTTTAAAAATTATAACTTTAAAAATTCATCTTTAAAATGTGATCTTTAAAAATGCAAACTATAAAAATGCAAACTTTAAAAATTCAAATTAAAAAAAAAAAACAAAATTAAAAAATGCAAAGTTTAAAATTGTGAACCTGTAATTGCGAGATACAAAATTGAAAAATTAAAAAATCACTAGGGACAAAATTGGTACCACATAAATGCGGAGTCCCTAATATTTTTTTACATTCTTACATTTTGATAATTTTTATGCATATAATATATTATATCAAGCCGAGTCATATTTAATTTCTATTGTAATATGAACACATATTAACATCTGGTATTACATCTTGTTGGTTTTAGAAGACTTACGATAAATAGATTATTCTTAACCATATATTAATTTAATTTTAATTCTTTAAATTTATTTATGAAAGATCTGATAAACGAATAGCCAGTAACAACAAACTTCATGATATATAATTGTTTCATAATATCTATCATGTTAATAATCTAAAACATCTTTTAATAACTCAGTATTCAACACATCTAACATTGAGAATAATTCTAAAATATTATTATCACACATAATTATACAAAAAATCATGATATAATATTATGTTTAATATTTTTAATATAGTGATTTTTTATTTTTTGTTTATATTTTGTAATTTTAGAAATTATCTGTTTATTAATCGTTTTATTACTTCAAAAGTCTGTCATGACCGAAATGGTTATATATTAAAAAGAGTAAAAAATTATTTAAATTGGGTTTTTAACCTTTATTTTAGAGTTTAAAAATAAATTTAAAAATTTTCATTTTATCCATGTACAATATTGTTTATGATTATAATTTTGCATTAATAAAATCCATAATCAAATAGATAAGAGTTCTCCCTTCATACCATTCTTTCACCAAAACTCACAAACTACGAAATATATCATTAGCATGAAATAATAGAATCTCATTTATATCATCTTTATTTTGATTGTTACAATATGTATAAAAGAAAAGGCGGAGAAAATTCTATTATTCGTTGTCATGGCCATATTGTAGTTTGCAATTTTTATGAGAGAGGGATATCTATGGATTGGGTTAATTAAATTCGCATATAAGACGAATTTCGGGATAATATATAAAGATTTATTAAATTAAAAACAAAGGTAGTGAAAATAATAATAAACTTCGTGAAAAGACATTTAATACAAGTATCCCGCTGAGTCACTGATTAAACGAAAATCGCATAAACAGCTGTGCCTAATGTAGCTTAGAAGTGACGTTTTAGGAGAAAACCTAACCAAAGGTCTAAAAATTATTGTTAGAGACAATTCTCCGGTTTGGCAGCTATGGATTTGTCAACATCTAATAAATTATACTATTCTTCGAGTTAAAAATTTTGGTATTGAAAGATTTATATAAGGGTAAAAAAAGCATCTTTCGAAAGATGTATACCTCCAAAGGTCCCCATTTGAACAAAATTTCATTTTTTAAAATAAAATTTATTTTTTTTTAAATTATTATAACAATATTTGGATTTCTTTATTAAAGAGACCTACTTTTTAGAAAAATGTCGTAAATTACTAAATATGGCATTATCAAGTTATAGTAAATTTTTATTATCACTTATAAATGCAACATTTCGTGGTTATGGTATTTTTTTCTAAAAAGTGGGTTCTTTAATAAAGAAAACCAAATATTGTTAAAATAATTTTAAAAGCATATGGTAAGTTTTTTTTAATTTAAAAAATTACTTTTTCAACGAAAGAAACCTCCCTTGTTGTAGACATCTTTCAAATAAGCCGAAGACAAAATATTATATATAACTTCGTAAATTTTAACATCAGAAATTATAATATAGTAAAGAAAACGTTTGTTTGACAATTATAGATATTATCTTAGTTAAAAATGCTTAATAAAATATTTATTACTCATTAAATAATCTGTTTATAAATATATCCGGATCTTTGATAAGCATCGATCAGATCTTTCCACATACCTTGTTTAAAAATATTTTTATTTCCTAAAATGGTCAATACAAACCGAGCTCTAGTTAATGCAACATTTAGACGTCTTATATCATTTAAAAATCCAGGTACAGTAGTACGTACACATGAAATAATTATAAAATCTTTCTCACTTCCTTGGAAACCATCAACTGTACTCACTGTAACAAAATTTTTATAATTCGGTAATTTCTTTTGGAGATTTTCTTGTATTCTTTGCATTTGACCCCTGTAAAATGTTATTATTCCGATTTTATTGCTCAAATCATAATTATCAATTTTATTAATAACCTTTTTAACAATTTCAATTGCACAATTACATTCCTCGTCATTATAAAAACTCGATCCACTATTTTTCTCAGTACCATTGGTTTGTAAAAATGAAATTGTTGGAAAATTTCCTTTTAAAGACAAAAATGTATTTTTATCATCTTTTTTTAGACCTGATTTAGAATTAGTTTCGAAATTTAAATTATTATTTGATTCCAAATTATTTTCAATTAAAATATTCCCAAAGAAATCTGGCATTTCAATTTTCTTGTAAGGATTATATCTTTTGATAACACTCAAATGGTTCAAAAGCTTATTTTGATAAAAGGCTTTTGATGGAAATTCACAAATTTCTGGTGACATACGATATTGTTCAGTCAATAAATATGTTGGGTAGGTATTTTGAAGCCTCTCAAAGAGACTCTTTTCATAAACTTTTAAATTGGAAATTAAAGTTGGAGGTAGTTGATTAGGATCGCCAACAAGAATAACTTTCTTCGGATTATACCTTAAAGGGATTAAAGTACTCAACTCGACAGATTGACAACATTCATCGATTATCAAATAATCAACATTTATAGAATTTAGAAATTCCATACCACTCGTGCTTAGAGTTGAAGATACAACTCTCTTTGAATTCACAATATTATTTTTAATTTTATTTCTAATTTTAAAATATTTATTTTTATCTCGCGAAGAAAAACCAAGATTATGGAGTTCTTCAGACAATTGTAAATCAATTAAATTATTCAGATTGCAGGGTAAATTAGAATTATTCGAGTTATTAGAATTATTTGAGTTATTAGAATTATTTGAGTTATTAGAATTATTCTGAATCTGTCTATTTTTGAAAACATTCCCTATATTTTCATCATCATCACATGAATACCTTTCATTAGTAACTCTTACTATATCAACACCATTTTCATAAAGTCTTTCAGTAATTTCATCAACAGCTGCATTACTCGGCGCACAAATCATTATTTTACCATCAAGATGTTTTACCAAAGATACAATTGTTCTAGTTTTTCCAGTTCCTGGTGGTCCTTGTATCAAAGAAAATGGATTTTTTGTTAAAAGTGTGTTAATAATGGCATTTATCTGACTTTCATTTAAACTTTCGTTTTTTAGCGAATGGTAAACTTCGTCGATCTTTTTAAAATCATAATCAAAATCACCATTAATATTAACTTTATTAGTAACTTCATTATTACCTGCATTAGTAACTTTATTATTAACTTCGCTAATATTTTTATTATTAACTTCATTATTACCTTCATAACTAAATTCATTACTAACTTCATTTTTAACTTCATAAATATTTTTATTATTAACTTCATTTTTAACTTCATAATTATTTTCATTATTAAATTCATAACTAAATTTATTATTAACTTCATTATTAACTTCATTTTTATTTTCATAAATATTTTTATCTTTTTGTTTTTCATAAAAAGAAATTTCTTGATCGATACACCTCGGATGAATAACGTGATTACAAATATCAAGATACTTTAAAAGGCATAAACTTTCATACTCTTTAAGACAGGTCCAGTAATTATAAATAATTGAAATTTCAAGAATATTCTTTTTTATGATAATAAAGTTGTTCTGGATTGTTATTTTAACAAAAGCACCGCCTTCACCCTTTTTTACATTTTGAACGATGCCAAACATTGATACTTGTTTTTTTTGATTATCATCTTTATACCCATCAGATTCATTGTTAATTTCTTCGCGACAAACTAAATTATAAATCTGAACTACGCTATATTCATTTATATCGATAGATTGTCTTAAAAAACATGAAATTTCAATAAACGATTCATTCTCTATAAAATCGTCAATAACCATTCGAAGAATTTTTTTATTTTTCATTTCAAGGCCTTGAGAAATGCTTTTCTTTGCTTCATAAAAAATAAATTGTTCGAAAATGAAAAAATATTGTTCAAAATTATCAAAGGAGTTGGGTATTTCCTCACAAAAAATATTTACTCCATTTAAAAGATTGTATGAAAAACTGTTAAAAATTGGTTCTTTAAGATTCCTCTTTAATATAAAGGGTTTTTTTGAATCAATATTAAAATTACTATTTAAATTTGTTTTGTTATTAAAATCTTTATGATCAATAAAAATTTGTTCACAGGTTAAATCTTTAGTTTGTATTTTTTTTAAATTTAATTTTCTCAATTTTCCGGATTTATTTTTTGACGCCAATTTATCCATTCCAATGAAATTATCAGGAAGATTTTTATTCAATTTAGAGGTTTTTATTTCTTTAATTTGTTTTTTGTTTAATTTAGATGATTTTAATTCTTTAATTTCATTTTTTTCATTTTCCATTTGATTTTTAATTTCTTTTAAACCTGAATTTTCTGATAAGTTAATTTTACCCGATTGATCATTTTTAATTAATTTTTTGTCTTCAAAATTTTTTATTTTTGATTTTTTATTTAAACCTTTCGATTGAGTTATTTTGATTTCGACAATATCTTTACTCAAAACTTCTTTACTCAAAATATCTTTATTTAAAACTTCTTTATTTAAAATATCTATATTTAAAACTTCATTATCTTTATTTAAAATATTATCCTTATGAATTCTATCATTGTTTGATTTTTTAATATCTGTAGTAGGCTTTTTATTAATCTCCTTTTTGATATTTATTTCAATTTTTTTAAACTTTGTATTTTTATCTAATTTATTTAATGGTTCGTTAATTATAAAAGATGGGTTAAGGGAGGTATTAATATTTTTATCGTCATTAATGTTTTCCCTCAAAATTGCAATATCATTAATTTTTTTGTCATCATCAATATTAACTTTAACATCCTTATCCTTATTATTAAATTTATTCTTCTTAATATTATTATTATTATCATTATAAACTTTATTATTATTCTTCTTATTACTTTTATCATCATTGTTCTTATCTGAATTATTACTCTTCTTATTACTTTTATCATCATTGTTCTTATCAGAATTATTATTATTCTTATTATCATTGCTACTCTTATTATTATTTTTTTTATAATCATTACTACTTTTATTAATTTGTGTGTTACTGAGTTTTTTATCCATATCACTAGACTCATCATCATTTTCATTTTTATAATAATCAGTTTTACAAGAATTAGTTCTTTTAATTCGTTTATTATTTTTCTGGATAACGACTTCTTTTTGTTCGTATGCCCAATCCCGTTCGATTTCTTTAATTAAAGAATCATGTAAAACACAATTTACTTTTCTTTTTCTTACCTCTTGATCGGTAGAGATTCTATGTGTTTTGCAGAATTCTTTGATTTTATCACGTGTAGTTTTGTCAGGGATCATTCCGTTTTTCTTAAAATATGCGTGTAGGTTGATGATGAATTTTTCGTAATTATGATCGAATCTCCAAAAAAATGGTATCCAGTCACATCTTAACAAGAAATTATCGCCATCTTTATTAATTTCTACATTTGGGAGAAGATCAATCATTTTTATTAGCAATTTTTTATCTTCAGTAAACCATAAAAGTGAAAATATTTCAAGGTAGAGTTCATAAGTTATAAAATTTGTTTTGTAAAGGAGGTTAATTATTTGATTGGCGATGTTTGGAAATATTTTAAATCTAAAATAAAAATATTCTACTTTTTTCAAAATATCAACCATCATAGACTGTTTTTTGTATGAAATATTGATTTTATCAATTGCAAACATCGCTGATTCGACATTTTGAAGTTTCAGGTACATCATAAGGTCATCGCTAAAATTTTCATATTTAATTATTCTGTAAAAAATAGAACTCATCCTTTGGATAAGTGATGCGAATTGTTCTTCATTCCGTCTAATTAGGTATTCCGAAATATCAAAAGCGAAGAATTGTATGAAATGTTTAAGGCCTTGTAGTATTGTTTTTAAGTCATGACTGATAAAATAATTATCATCATAAGAATTATCATTATAAGAATTATCATCATAAGAATTATCATCATAAGAATTATCATTATAAGAATTATCATTATAAGGATCATCATTATAAAGATTATCATTATAGGGATCATCATTATAAGGACTATCATTATGCGAATTGATGTTATAAGGATTATCATTATAAGAATTATATTCATAATAATTCTTGTTAAAAGAATTTTTGCTATATAACTTAACTGATGATTGACTTTTAAAATTTTTTTTATATTTTGAAATAGTATTTTTTATCTTTCCTTCAACAATTGTAAAAATGTTATACCACTTTAAAAACGCTTTATAAAGATTTTGGTCAATTCTATCGATTTTGATGAATTTGTAAAAGGTGTTAATACTCTTCTTTGAAAAATTCTCAATAAAATCTGTTTGTGGATAATTTGTGACTAATTCTTCAAAATATGGAAATATTGATATAAAGCCTATTATGTCTTTAACGTATTCGTGGGAACTGAGGATTTGATTGAAAATAAAAATTTTTTTATCAGTTTTTTCGAAAATTTTTAGAAATTCAAGTTCGAGGTTTAGCCGGCAAAATAATGAAAATGAGGCAACATAAATTTGTTCAACAGTCATAAAAATAAAATCAGATAGTGTATATTCAATGATATTAACTCTAGAAATATTTTTTTCTTCAGTTATTTGGCTGATTGAATTATTTAATTTTGAACTTTTATCATAAATTATTTTTGGATTTTCTATCAGCCCGTGATTGTCTATCAGTCCGTGATTTTTTTCTATTCTTTCGTATTTGTACTCGGGTCTTTCTATTATCATGTTAGTGTTTATGCATTCTAACTCTTTAATTGAAATTGACGAATCATCATCGTATTCTTTAATGGTGGTTTTTTTATTTCGATTTTTTTTATTTATCATTGGAAAATAGACATCAGACATGTTTTCGATTCTATAGCAAGCTGGCTTGAATTTTTTATCATTGTTCATTATTGGCTTTATTGGCTTCAATTCCTTAAAATCTAAATATTGGATAATCGTCTTGAAAATATTCTCAAAGCGATATGTTTGAATTGGTTCTCTTTGACAAATTGCGCAGACAATCCTAAAAATATTTTTGATTTCGGCACGAGTTCTTTTCATTTCATATAATTTTGAAAAAATTTCAAGCTGTTCAATGTCGTAGTAAGACCCATTAAGGCATATGTATATTGAAGTGAGCCTAAGCCAGTCATTTAAGGAAAGATTTACGTATGTCCCGAAGCTGTTTATTTGTGTTTTCAGAAATTGATATATGAAGTCCCATTCCTCTGGCCCAGTATGCATAAATGCGTTGGATTTATTTAATAAAATGGAATTGATGACGTAATTATATACAACTTCATCGTTACTCATAGTCAGAATTAGAAGGGGAAATGTTGGTCTTGAAAGATACTTTTTATTATTTTGAATAAAATATGACGCATTTGTAATAAAGCTTGTTCTAATTGCGGGGTCTTTTAAAACTTGCCAATTCAGGTGTAATATCTCTTTGACTGCATTCTTTGGATTGTTTTCAAGCAATAGAATTAATCGCTCAATATCAATTTTGTTAAAATATTCGGATTGTTGCAAATTACAATCTTGTTTGAAATCGTAATATGCTTCAAGGCAACTGAAGCAGCAGGCGAATGTTTTGAAAAGAAGTGCTTTGATGTCATCTTCTTCTGGCGTGTCTTCTATTTTATCAATATTGCGAACAATATATTTGGCGCAATCTGGTTGGCTTGTCCAAAAGTGGTTTTCTTTAAGTGCAAATATTAGTCTTTGCAAAATGTTGGCGTGGAGTATAATGCGTGTTTCGAACATTCTTTTGTTAGTCATTGAGGGGTATTTTAATGTAAAAAAAATAAATGTCTGTGAAATTAAAAAGAATTGAAAATTTTTGATTTTTTGTTTTTTTTAATCACTACCCATCACATGATGTAAGAATAAAAGTAGTCAAGACATATATTATCATGCTGACAATATCCATAATTTCAACACGGAGAAAGATCTCAACCTTGGTATTTAGACCTTTGGTTCTTGGTGTTCAAGTTATATGTTACTCATAAGATATCCAGAGACTAAACGTATACGCTAATTTAATTTATAGATAACTCAACTTGAAACAGGTAATTATATGCCTTTTACCGAATTTTTTAATTTTTCTACTGTTTTTTTTGGAGTAGTCGTTTCGTTCTCTACAAATCCAGGTGAGATCTTTCGTTTTATTATAAAAGATTTGAGTAGTTATTAATCAGTTATAATCACACCGGAATAACTGTATATCACTATTATAATTATTCTCAGATTGATGTTATTCTACGATTATTTAATAATTTGGCTTTATACAATTCTAACATAAATACTTAAATTTCACATTCTAAGATCTTAACCAATGAGCTATCTGGCCTACTAAATTTTCATATATTATTTTACACGCTGACAATATCAATAATTACCAACCGGACAAGTTGTATCCAAAATTTCTTTAGACCAGTGGTTTCAACGCGGTGCCTACCTCCCACTTGGGGCAATTTGGAATTTTTTGGGGGAGCAATGTGGATTTTCGGCGGAGGTATTTAGATTTTCATGGGGATGATATATGAATTTTCGGGGATATAAGGCTTTAACTTACAAACTTAAAAGCTAATATAAAATCATTTTTTAATAAACATAACAGTCAATCGTCTCATTAAATAAACAACTTTATTTTTTATCTATTAATTGCATAGATCAACAAAAATAATTCGAAAATTTTTTAGTAAATACTCAATTTTTTGCGTGGGTGATAGACAAATATTTTTTTCAGCTCGAGGCAAGAGCCTAAATAGGTTATTAGATATTGTTTTAACTTCGGTTTTCCGGTATTAAGGTCTAAAGTCACGACTAAACTGCTCAAATGCCGAGGTATTTGTGATTTTTTATCAATGACTCCCAAAATAAATTAAGAAGAGACTTTCATACATTATATTTTGTTTCAGAATCTCTTTTCCCCAAAAATGAGTCGTCGCACTCATTCTACAGAAATAAGAGAATCGCAATCGCCCTATTCTAACAGTATACAAATTCTTTATCAGCTACACAACCATTAAACAACTGTATATAAATACTATCTTATTGACCCCTTAATGTCATAGAAACGAATATTTTTAATAATTTAAATCGATTGTATTAATATTAAAAAAAAATTAAAAATATTGGGTTCTCTAACGTTTGTTCTCGTTTCGCTCCCCTAAAAAATCAATCTCAAATTTCATTTATGCTAATATAAAACCATTAATTACCAATGAAAATTAGATCAAAAAGAAGTGCAGATATTATTTTACATCAAGAATAATATTATAAAATTTTTCATATAAATATAACAAAAATTTTATAGTTTGTAGATGTAGAAATAGATGATGTAAATGATCCCTAAGAACAACAAAGGACCTTATTTAAGATAAAACTCAAGTAAATAATTTAAGAAATCTTAATTAAATAGCAAAAATTGTCGATAAATATGTAAATTTACGAGTATGGATTATTTAAAGCAATGGTCAGCGAACCCAGTCCGTGGACCGGTGTCGGTCCGTGGAAAAAATTTGCCGGTCCGTTGAAAAAAATTTCCGTTTCGGTAAGAACATTTTGTCGGTCTGCAGATAAAATATATATTCATATTACATGTTAACAACATCTATACTTGCCTAACCGGATTTGTACCTACCATAGTCTTTAGATCTTCGGTTCCCCGTGTTCACGTAATACGTCACTCATAAGCTACAGAGAAGCACAGGTGTATACATGATTTTCGTACTATAATAACTCAGCAAAATACGAGCAAAATGAGTCTGTTTCATAGTTTTCCATTTCCGCACCTTTTGCAAAGATACGTCGCCGCAGTCATACTCAATACTACATGAGTCTCTTATGCTTTATTTTCATATTAGACCAAGTCTTAATCGGCCATATCACACAGGAACAACTGTATATCAATACTATAGTTATACTTATTGATCGCTTAATGTCCACCCTATTTATTTATTTATTAAGTGAAGTAAGCGATATTACAGCCCCGATGCATAATTTTTACATTCAAGAGTTTTAACCACTATGTAATATCGCAAGTTTACGATTTTAGAATGGGTTTTGGTTGAATTTTGGTATATAAATAATTGTATATAATTTGCGGTCTGCGATTTTTTTTTATACTTAGACCGGTGCGAATTTTTTTTTACGCCTTGACGGGTCCGTAGTAAAAAAAGGTTGAGGACCACTGATTTAAAGCATAGTATTTCTTAGATTACAATAATAACCAACTAATTAAATTTATAATTTGAAAGTTTTAATTTGAATAATTGATTTTTTTTATTTATTTTTAAATTTTTTTTTCTAACCAATTGAAACATTCTTTTAAAATAATATATTAAAAAATTGATTTTTGTGAGCGAAACTGTTCGCGTTTCGCCCCATGCGGATAAACGCTAATCAGCCGTCATGGAAACAGATCTTTAAAATAATTGAATTCGATAGTATTAATATTAAAAAAAATAAAAATATTGGGTTCTCCAACGGCTTGGTCACACCCTCTATTTTCGAAAAATCTCTCTCTATAAGCGTAAATAACATGTTCTTATTATAATAGGCGCCAAATCTTTAGTTCTCTTCAGTTTAGAATTAATATCTTTTAAAACTTCTATATTTAACCGAAAAACATATTAATTTTATAACTTAAGATAACTCGAGATTTAGCGCTTATTTGAAATAAAAACATGTGATTTACTTTTAAGGCGTGGAGTCTCAAAATGCCCATTTCTCAAAATACCCATTTTTTTAAAAAAAGACATCCATTAAAAAATAAAACTGAATCATTAAATATCCAGTTTAATTGCATCCTGTAACACCTCGAGAAGTTCTTCTAAAGAAATTAAACCCGATTCATAAAAATATCAAACCCGATTCATAAAAATATCAAACCCGATTCATAAAAATATCAAACCCGATTCATAAAAATATCAAACTTTCCATTTTTTATTTTCTACATTTTTTTTTCCTTTCTAAATTTTCACCGGCAATCGATCTTTTTGATTCAATTTCATTATAAATTTGAATTTATTCTAAAGTTTTAATATTTCACTATTCAGTTGAGCAAACAAAGTCATTGCCATTTACTCCAGTGCTCTTATATCAGAACATAAAATCGTCAATTTGGGCACTTATACCCTTTTTGTCTATTTACCCATAAAAATTAATCATTATAGGGAGAGGTGTATTTTTCTGAAAAATTGGCATTTTGAGAAATGGGCATTTTGTGGCATAACCTTAACCGAAAAAAATATTAATTTTATAACTGGAGATAACTCGAGATTTAGCGCTTATTCTAAATAAAAACATGTAATTTACTTTAAGGATGTCAATTTCCTTAAAAAAGGGGGCGACAGACACGTATTACTATTAAATTCATTAAAGAAAGAATTTTTTGTAAAAAACATGGTTTTTCGAACCATAACCCACAAAAAATAAAAATTACCATTTTTTCAAAACATAAATTTATTTCATTAATATCATCAAGAAATCTGTAAATTCCACATCCTTATGGTTCCGGAAGAACATAAATATGTTTAAATGATAAGGAAGTGTAGCAGGACTTATTAAATATGAAAAATGTATTTTTTTTTCAAATAAAGTCTTGTGTTTACCGCTGGGTTGAAATCACCGTAGGTGATATTTGGAGGCAAAATCACTAGTTTATTTTTTACACTAAAATGTCTTTAATGTTGAAAAAATATAATTAAAAGGAATAAAAAAAACAAATTGTTTGCTATAAGGTCAAAAATCACCGTTTGTAATTTCTAGAGACATAACAACCGAATATTTTTAAAATTATAAGGTATCTTGTTTTTTTAATAATATAATTAAAAGCAATAGAAGGAAAAATATAATTGATTGGATTGTTATTTTTATAATCATAAAGAGATAACACGGTATAGTTGTCTGGAGGCGTAAAAAGAGAACTATATCATCACTTGTTACACATAAGGGCAATCATGTCACTGTTTATTTTTTCATGATTATAAAAAACTTCACAAGCAATTATATTTTTTAGTGCTTTTAATTATATTATTATAAAAAAACAAGATACTTTTTAGTGTTAAAAAAAATTCGGTGATTATGTCTCCAAAAAACACAAACGGTGATTTTTGACTTTATCGCAAGCCATTTGTTTTTTTTTTTCTTTATTACTTTTAATATAATTTTTTCAGCATTAAAGACTTTGGATCATGGGAAGTTAATGTCCCATTAAGGCTTTAACTTCCTATGATCAGCTAGAAGTGCTGATACTCATATTCCTATCATAAAAAGGGGTGTAAGACAAAGGTTAGTGATTCAGAATGTTGAATGAAGGGGTTACAGCTCTCTATCTAAGGGATATTATTACACTCATAAAAGATTTATCACATAAACAATTTTTGGATCATTGGAAGTTTATGCCCCATTGGGGCTTTAACTTCCCATGATCAGCTAGAAGTGCTGATACATTATTTCTTATCATAAAAAGGGTTGTAAGACAAAGGAAAGTGATTCATATTGGTGAATGGGTGTTACAGCTCTCTATCTAAGGGAAATTATTACACTCACGACAAGATTTCTTACATAAACAATTTTGTAGATCCTACTAGCGGAGTCCATAAACAGAGCGGGAAAGCTATAATAATAAGATATAGAGTGACAAAAATACACAAAGAGGTGACAAACATACTCAAATACCCAGATTCTTGAAATTATTCATGTTTATCGATCATTATAAGGAAATATCGTTCTTGAAATTTCTTAGCATAATAAAAATTAGTTTATATGTGTTTATGTTTATTTTGTCATATAATATTTCTAGGGCATTAACTTCCCATGATCGAAAAAAGGCTTTAACTTCCCATGATCGAAAAAAGGCTTTAATTTCCCATGATACAAGACTTTTTAGTGTTAAAAAATAATTCAATGATTTTGCCTCTAAAAATCATCTACGTGATTTTTGAACCTAACATGTGTTTTCGATAGTCTGAGTATTAGCTCCAGTCTCAATATTAACAAAATAATGCTTATGGCATACACTATCTTGTAGTATATTTTCTAATTCATATTATACTCACCATTTATCAGGGACCACTCATGTTTTTGGCTTTATTTGAGACTTTATAATTAGGTGTATGGAGAAACGTATCATTTTTTTTTCGACAAACTCACAATATAAATACCCGGTCTTGAATAATAACACAAAAAAGGCATTTATATATCAACGACTCTATATTTTCTTTGCCCCAAAAGGTTTTATCATTTTGAACTCTTTTGAGATATTATCTTCTTCTCCTATTAACTAAAACATATACGGAAATTTCGTTCTGATTAATGAATGGATCGTAGCATACAGTAATTTGCGAATCCCGTAATTTTCTATTGCGTCTCTCGGCGTAAAGTTGTTACTATTGTGGTGTTTCCCGTATGAATGGACATAGGAAAATACGAAACTAAAACATATTGTCGTTTTCTCGAGGAATTCGACGGTATTTACAGTAAAAGGAATAAATAGAATCATTAAAAGGCTTTTTATTTAAATTCTTAGGATGCGATTTCACGGAGATAGTCCTTCCAGTTTCTTGCATGGGGGTGGTTTTTTTGTGTTTTTAAATATTTTTTCATCAATTTTGATATTTGTCAAAATTATGTCAGAATTACGATTTTTGATGAAATTTCCGAATTATGTGAGTTAAATCAGTTTAGCCTCACAAGGAATATTAACCAACTGATAATTTTATACATTTTTCATATTTACACTTTTTTATATGCTCAAATTTTTTTGTGTCTTAAACCCGAGATAGTACCCATAAGGTCATGGTTGTTATAAAATTTATAAAATAAGACGAGAACAATATTTTTATAGACTAACACACGGGTGTCTAGACAATACTAGATATCAATATAATAATTTAATTTTTGTATAATTATAAAAACGAGAACTTGACTATAATGATCATGTGAAAAGGCAAAATTAATAGATGCTAAATTATAAAATTCACATTTTTTAACTATATTTAATGTGGCGCGTGACTCGCGACGCGCGACGCGCGACATGTGAATTACGATAACTCATTTTTCTTTTATACATATTATTTTTTTAATAATTTCTTATTTATCATGCGAGACGCGTTACATTCATGCGATGCGCGTTGCATACATTCGATAAGCGCTAATACACCATAAAAAAGATGCTTTATAATATTATTAGCAATAGTCACATTAATACCTGAGGATTTGGTATTATTTTTAATTACAATTTATAATTAATGGCTTTTTATGTTGGTTTCAGTTTCTACTTTTTATTTATTAGAAGACTTTTAAATATAAGAAAGCTTTTTTTAATATTAAAAGGCCCTTCAAATATTAGAAAGCTTTCTAAAAAATTCTACCTGCCTCATAGATGTCAAAAATTTATGTAAAAAACATTTTTTTATTAATTTTTTTCATAAATTTTTGCCATCAAGGGGGTGGGTTAAATTTTTTAAAAAGCCTTTTAATATTTTACAAACTAGACATAATCCATTATAAGTCGATTTAAAAAAATACAAGCCGCAAATAAAAAATATATGCCGATTTATAAAAATTCAAAAAATGAAGCCACTATAAATTTTGTTAAGAAATTAAATAATGCAATTTGCTCAACATATCTTTAATACATGTTTTCTTATTATTATAGACGCTTTTTCATTAAAGTTTGTCGTTTTTGGGAAAAAAAACGACAAATTTTTTAAATTAATAAAATAGTCAATTAAATACAAGAATAAACAATTTGATAATTTTTTTTCATATAATGTTTAAAATATCATAAAATTCTGAATTTTTATAAAAAAAATTATTAATTTCTGTTTTAAATTATTTATCTTTATCTATCATTTTTATACGACAATTTATAACAATCCATTATTTATACTGATTTTTCTTTTTATTAAGCATGCTAATTTTTGAGATAATTGTTATACTATTTCTTTATTAAGAATACAAATAATAGTGTTATGCCTCACAAACTAAAATATTCTTGTATATTCTTTGTGTTCGGAGCTTCTTTTACAATTTAAAATTTCTTATATGCATTTTCAATAATATTTATAAATTTAGCCATTTATTCTATTTAGGGATTTTGATTTTTTTATTCTTGCTATTATCTAAAAAACTTTTTTATGGCAATCTTAAGTTCCTCCAATTTTTTATCAAATGATAAATATTATCTTACCCGACTTGAGCGATAGCTAGAAACACGCCCTAGATGAAATCTGTTTTATATTAAGCTTCTGATTTATGATATATTTCCCACATCATTTCCTTTTTATATTTCTATTTGAATCTATAGTCTATATATTTTCCATTCTCCAGTGTTTTTCTGTTAAAAATTATATAATAAATAAGTCTTTTATCAAAAATTAAAAATTAAAATGAGAAAATGACTTTGTCGTTTATTTTTCCAAAAATGACGAATACAATGAAAAAAACGACTTTGTCGTTTTTTTTTTTTCATCCATAAGTCGATTTAAAAAATATGAGTCGATTAAAAAAATATATGCCGATTTATAAAAATTTTAAATTGATGCCACTATTAAATTTGTTAAGAAATTTAATATGCAATTTGCTCAACATATCATTCAATACATGTTTTTATTATTATTATGACGCTTTTTTGCTTTTTATTGGCACCTTTTTGCAAATTACATTCTCATTTTGCAAGAGTTAAGATGATCCGAGAAAATTCGCCTAAATTAATAATTTTAACTACTATTTTTTACTATTATTCTTTGACCTTTTTTTTTAAACCCTTATTTTCACAAACCTTATTTCTTAGCTCTTATTTCTTACCTCATATTCTTTAGATTTTATTTTTTAACCTATGTTTTTTAACCATTATTTTTTTATCATTTTTAACCCTTATTTTTAAACCATATTTTATATTTTTAATTTTTTGACTACTATTTTTAACATTAATTTTCAACCCCTATTTTTTTAACCATAATTTTCTACCTTATTTTCTTAACACTAATTTCTTAGCCCTTATTTTTTACCCCTCATTTTTTTGACCCATATTTTTCACTCTTGTTTTTTAACCTTCATTTTTTAACCTTCATTTTTTAACCTTATTTAAAAAATTAGGTTAAAAAAAACAGGCCTTGAGAAATAAAATCTAGAGAATATATGCTAAAAATGAGAGCTAATAAATAAGGACCAAGAAAATAAGGGTTAATAAAAAAAATGTCCAAAGAATAATGGTTAAAATATGGGTAAAAAATTAATTAATCTAGGCGAATTTTCACGGCTCATATATACCCCCGGAAAAATTGGTCTACAATTTGCAAAAAGATGTCTGAGAAAATGCAAAGGGGGCGTCTATAAAAATGATAAACATTTTTTTGAAAGATATGTTGACCAAATTGCATTATTAAATTTCTTAACTAATAAATAAAGGCTTCATTTTTTAAATTTTTATAAATCGGCTTTCATTTTTTAAATCGGCTTATAATGGGAAATGTCCAAAAACCTTTTAATATTTAAAAAGCCTTCTAATATTAAAAATCCGTGAAACTGAATCAACCCTTTTTATTAACCTAACAATGTAATATTAGTGGCTAAATAATAGCTTGACTCCAAGATCTAAATTTTTTTTTTAAAATACAATATTGTTAATTTAAAAATTGTTAAGAATTGTGATTCAGAATATTTTCAAAATATGGCTATATAATACCGATTTTAATTATCAACAAAAAATAATTTACAATTAACTATTTTAAATAAAATCAAAATTACATTTTATACTTAGAATACATTTAACTTTTTCTTTCGAAAATTAAATGCCAGATAGCTCAGTGGTTAACACTCTTGAATGTAAAATTTAAGTATCGTGGTTCGAATCCCGCTGACGTCACTCTTTAATAAATAATAAGGGAATGACATTAAGCGGTCATAAATATATAATTAAAGTATAATATACTGTTGTTCTAGTGAGGTATAGCTGATTAAGACTTGGCCTAATATGAAATTGAAGTAGAAGGGACTCTCCTAGGTGTGGGGATGAGTGCGGTGACGCATCTCGGCAAAAAGTAGTGAAAAATAAAAATTCAAGAAAAGCTACTAATTACCTGTATCCTGCTGAGTCATTGATAAAACGAGAATCGCGTATACAACTGGGCTTCTGGGTAGTTTAGGAAGTGACGTATTATTGTAACACCAGGAACCAAAGGTCTAAAGGCCATGGTTGGAGACAACTCTCCGGGTCGGCAGCTATGGATGTTGTCAGCATGTAATATAATATATATACTAGAATAATATAGGACTTATTATTTCGTAAATTCTTTGAAAGTAGTAATTATATATGATTGACAGACTGGTTAGAAATTTTATTAGTTTATATAATATTTTTTAAATTTTAAAATTCACCGGTAATAATACACCAAAAATCTTCTTGAGCTTTTTTTTTCGCCCAGCCCTATGTGTTTAAAAAAAAATAAAAATACTTTATTAGAAATGAGAAAATACTTTATTAGAAAAGAAAAAAATGCTTTTATAGAAATTAAAAGGTGTTTTTATAGAAATGAAAAAGTGTTTTTATAGAAATGGAAACCCTTTTTATAAATATGAAAAACCCTGTATTTAACCCATGGTTTATTACGCGGCGATTTTAATGGATAGCTATAAATTAGTCTATTTATTCGGGAAAAATTAATACTGTTAAATTAAAAATGATAAATGAGTTTATTGAGCAGAAGTAATTCATTTGAAACAATTAATGATTTAAAGAATCTGAACAGGTTTAATTTTATTTGTATCTCGCCCAGGTCATTGATAAAAGAAAAATCAAGTATACAGCTTATCTTTCGTGCAGCTTAAAAAATAATAAGTAAATTGAAAATCAAGAAAAACATGTTTTTACTTGTTTTTTAAATGTTAAATCTTTTATAAGTCGATATCATCTAAAAACTTAGCATTTTCATTTTATTGAATAAACCTAATATATTTCAAGTTTAACTGCTTTTATCTATATATTGTGGATTGCCGTAATTTATAAATTCGGCAAAGATATTAGACAGATGTGTTTATCGGTTAATTAGAAATGTAAAATTTGAATTTATTTATTGAATGAATTAAATTCATTTATTGAATGATTTGAATTTATTTATTGATAATATTTGAATTTAAGTCTGAGTTAAAATTGTCACGAATATTAAATTCTAAGTAATCCATTTTTTCGTCGTAAAATCAATCAATCAGTGATCAAAACGTTTCCCTTTCATCAATCTATGATTTTTTAAATGTCTAAAATTATAAATAAAATAACATATTTAATTCAGAAACTCTCATATAATGACTCAATGGTTGCAAAATATAAGATAATCTCGAAAATCAATGTTTGGAAATTATGGTATTGCCAGCAAATAAATTAAATCAAGACTTTTTACAAAAAGAATCAAATATAAAATATTTATATTTTTATTGGAATAAAAAATCATTTTTTTGATTGAATTTTTAAAAAAAAATCATCCAAGAAGGGTTATGACTCAATCTCAAGTTTTGCAATACACGATACTCATAATTTTTATATTTCTTATTTTTGAAGTATTTTTTAGGTTCTTCCCAGTATTATCACCATATTTACACTGTAACCTTAGGTATGATGAAGAGAACAAGTGTAATTTAGATATAAATAATCAATCAGGTCAATTAGAATATCAGAAAATAGTTATTGAAAAGGAAATTTTACCGCCACAAGAAAATGATTTGTATTTAACAAATCCATCACAAGAAAATATTAGTGGTAATAAGGTTGATATTTCTGAGAATATTGAAAATATCTTTGAAAAAAACGATGATGAGAATTCAGAAAATGAAATTAGATTGAGAAATAAAGATAAAAAAAACGAATGAGAACATTAAATAAAATTTTTTAAATAAAATTTTTTAATAAATTTTTTAAATAAAATTTTTTAAATAAATTTTTTAATTTTATTTTTAAATATAATTTTTAAATATAATTTTTTAATATAATTTTTTTATTTTTTACCGTCTCGTACATTAAATTAGCCACTATCTACTTTTCATTTTTTTTCACTTGAAAATATAGCCTAAAATTAATTAAGTTTATTTGTTAAATTCAAACGCGAATTGTTCAAAAAGTCTTTTAATAGTTTTAAACAAAAAAAAATCAATTGGTAATTTTTGACAAACTTAAAATTAAATAATTATTCTATTGTATAACGAAGAAATTTATATGCAATTTTAATCAAAATTTGGCATTTTTTCAAAAAAACAAGATTTTTTACAAACCTGAGTGCATGTTAATTAAACAGGTGCATATTAATTAAATAGGTGGATGTTTATTAAACAGGCGGATGTTACTTAAACAGGTGGATGTTACTTATGTTATGCAATATAAAACAACCTTGCATATTAATACCATATCAAAATAGCTTCATTTTGATATATTTAAAAAAAAAATCATTTTTTAAAAATGAAAATTCATTAATACCCTCGGTACATATTCTTACCCCTTTAATTGATAATAAATTTATATTCAAATCATTAATAAAAAATTACAAATGCAAACACTTGCCATAACTACCCCTTTTTTATATTTTTATAAGAATAAAAATTAAAAATTTAATATAAAATAATAAAAATAAATATAAAAATAAAATAATAAAAATAAAAAAAATAAAACAATGAAATAAAAAATAATAACCTATTAAGAAAATAACTAACAATGTAATAAATTTAGATTTTTAATGTAAAAAAAATAAATACAATTCATTAACATTATTTTTTTATTTCATTATTTGATTGTTATATTTTTTTTATATTTTTTTATTTATTAGTTTATTATTTTATTATTATTAATTTATTTTTTTAAGAATACAAAAGGGGTAGTAATAGCAGATAGGTGGAATTTATAATTTTTTATTGATGATTTGCTATATAATTTTATTGGTTAATGGACATTTCAGTTTGATAAAATAGGGGAGTATGCTTTTTTTTTGGAATTTACCCCTAAACCTCACAATGGAATCAGTAAAAAACAAAAAATGGCTTAAAATTCAAGAAATTATCACTGTAATGGCATTTTGGAAAAATGCCTTTGGTATTTTTCCTGATTTTTTTGTTATTTTATCCGGAAAAATGCCAAAAAACCCAAAAAACCCAAAATTGTAAAAATTTAATAAATATAAAGATAAAATAAATTAAATTTTAAAATAAAGAATCAATTATAAATATTTATTAAATCATCCAGTGTATATAGAATTAAAAATTTTTCATAAAAATAGAAATTTTGTATCATTATTCTTATTGTTTTATATTTATTAAAATATTTTGATAACCCCCTGTTTTTAAATTATTAATGATAATTTTTTATCTCCTTTCTTCTTTTTTGATTATATCGATGATTTTACCCAATTCAGGAAATTTCTTTGATATTTTTGAATTCATATATCTATGATAGCCTCACAACTATTTGTAGTCGTGGGGCTAAATTTACTACTCTCTTAGAAATCGACCAAAAATCAGTTTTCATTGTTTCCATATTATTTTTATTTATTATGAAACGATCTTTAAAATAAACATAAACTTCTTCAAATTCTTTAATGTCTTTTTTATTTCCACCCAATCGTTCAAATTCCGGAATTACAACATTTAAAGGAACATATGCAAGCATGCACAAATATTTTATAAATTTTTTTATATTCAATATTATTATTGTGGGTTATCTAGGTCTAATGATGATTTTGAAAACAATGAGATTGTTTTAAGTAATGATAATTCAGTAGTTGAGTT